>CM076579.1:632085547-632290754 GCA_034641835.2 Pinus albicaulis
CGATAATTTAGCACCAAACCTTTCTCTAAATATTTGATACCCAAATTTTTGTGCAGGGTATGGAACATATTCGTTAGCTCATGCACATCTTAATCCCTTTGTTGCAGTAGCATGGTCTGTTGTATGTACTTGTCCTCATAGCTCCCCACGAGATAGTATTGTTCCTTGATGACATCTCGGAAAGAATTCCAAGTGGGTACGGATGAGAACAGAGAGGGTTCTGTCTTGTCCTTTTTCTCACAGTAGGTTTCCCACTAGTCCTTGACATGGGGGGTAGCTTTGAGGAGTGCAAAAATAATCTTCTCCCTGTCTGAAAAGTCATGAACAGAGAAATATCCTTCTAATAGATTCAACCATCTATCTATGACATCTGCGTCTATTTTACCCTCAAATATGGGAATGTCAATATTTACTTGTACCTTAAAAGGAGTCGTGCCTCCAGAGTGGCTGTTGGATGCAGATGTGCCGCCGGTGGGCAGCCATTGAAGGATCTGAGAAAAGTTATCCATCATCGCGTTCATTTGTTTTTCGAGGGCCTCCTCGAGCAATATTTTGATAAGGATCTCCTGCTCCCTCATCTTTCTTTTCGTCCCCCATGGGCATCTGTCGAGGTTTACGAGGCTGATCTTGCAAAGGTTCCACCAGATCAAGCCCTAGCTCCTTATACCCTGACCTCATTGGGGACATGCAAAGAAGGATCGAGAAAAATCAGACCCCTCTGATAACATTGATCCAGATTTATGCAAGAAGGCAACAGAATAAACATATAACCATAAATACAGAGATGCAGCAGAAACAAGACTTCATTTCATTAATATCAAAGAACTGAAATTTGCTTATAGACAGAATGGAAATAAAACTAGCTAGGGCGTTGGCAACTATCTCTGAGAAGAGATGTGGCGGCTACAGGCCTCTGAACTGAGTTACAATGAGGCTGAGGGGCCTATTTATTATTTAGAAATGATGGAGAACTCTAAAAATCCAAAAACCTAACCCTAGGAGATGGAGCGCCAAAACTATGGGCCCCGTTTGGGTAAATTGGTGTTTCAACTTCCCAGGGACGTAACTTTGGCATACAATCTCCGTTTGACGCACATGGTACATCATTACAAACATCTATCCGAGGAATACAAATTTAACTTGGAATATCCATTCCGAAACAGAATGATATTCGTTGGATGGCTTGATGCCCAAAAAACATCATTTAGGGCCTCAAAACGGCTCCGGAAGTTCAAGACCCGAAAAACTGCTAAAAATAGTAAGTTGTGCCGAAACTGAAAACTTGAAAGAGGCAATGGTGGGACCCCAAGTGGAATAGGTGGGTGGCCACCAATATCCACCTGGATCAGTCCTAGAAGGTTAGATGGGGGCTTCTTGGGAGGGTTTTAGCAGGGCTTGGGATGGAGAGGCTTACCCCGGATGAGGTCATCGCCTTGAGACTTCCCGTAAGTTTTCCAAAGAAGAATTCACCGTGGGAATTGAAAATTGTTGAGGGAATTCATAAATCAGGTGCACATATACATGATAGACTCTGCATTTAAAATCAGCATGCTCGTAGTCCAAAATTCGGGACAAATTCTCATCCTAGTACTCTATTTCCACTTATTCCGGGAGAGGTTGTGATATGTTCATATAACATAGATCTGAGCATAGGAAAAAAATTTCCTATGCCTTCTCATCTCCGAGACTTGGAAAAATTCTCCCATACATCTCCCAAAGGTCCTTTGGAAGGGAGTACAGTCGAACCTAGATAGGGGAAACTAAAATTGTTACTTATCTCAGTTGTAGTAGGCTTCCAAGTGTCTCATGAATAAACAAACACTATTCGTGAAATAGGGTCCACTATCCATGAGTCACTTATGATTGGCTAGATATTTAAAGATAATTGTGCTAAAATATTTTCCCTGAATGCAAAGAACGAATGGGGCTTTCAGATGCTATTTGACCTAGATCCATCTCAAAATATTTGATTCTTTGGGCTAGATACCCATGAATTTACATATTATTGCATGATGTTGCGAGAACTTGCAGGATATCTCAAGGTGGTTATTAGGAATCACTACTCTACTCTCAGATTCTTTGCTACTTTTGGAAGGAAACTACCTCTCATTCATGACTGCCATTGAGCACATAAGCTCATTAGTTTAGGTTGATTTCCTCTTTGTTGGACGAAGATCAAAGAAGGATCGGTGGGAGGATGGTGTGCATCAGTCACAACAAATTTTAAGGAGGGGGTGGATCCCCCTCCTCCAAAATGCCCCTTCATGAGCCCATTCAATCTAGAGATGGCATCAAAGTGTGTCAGCAAAAACAAGAGCGATGGGAGAGGTTGACAGCGTGGGATTCAATGACCCAAAACCCTAATTTCCGTGAGAACCCTAGGAGAGCCTCACAACGAATGATTACTTAATACATTACTGATATATAATTATATATTATATATTATTAATATTAATATAATTAATATTAATATTAATTAATAATATAATAATATAACCATGGTCAATAATCATGGGCACATTATGGCAAAGATTGTATCAATATGAAAATAAACCATGGTCAATGATGTTTATTTTAGGGTTTATATATTTATATTATGGTTTATATACCTTGGTTCTATAATATTAAACCTTTCATTTTAATATTATTACCTTGGGTTTATAATCCCTTATGTTTTTTAGTATCAATTCATTGGGTTTATAATATCAATATCTTAGGTTTATTAATCTAAGGGTTCATATATCTAGGGTATAATATTATTCATGATACTAGGACCAATCCAGTTATGATAGCATCAATTTGCACTACTTTCACCGTAGCCACGGAAGAAAACGTGAGCATAATGAGTAGGGAAATTCTATCCCTACAGAATAGATTATAGGTCTTCGAACAAAAGATAGTTAGATTGGAGCAAGAGAAAAGGGCACTAGAAGAAGAAGTTAAATAGCTTCATTGTAGGAACACCCCTAATAATGAAGTGCCACCCACCATTCAAAGAGAGTTGGTAACTCTGAAAGCCACCATGAGGCAAGTATACGAAGTATTGTTTACAATAAAGCATACAGTTACACCTCTGCTAAGAGATGAGGCAAAAACCAAGAAGAGGAAGGAGCAAATAAAAGAAGCTTCCATAGCCTTGGAAAAGATGCTATAATGGGTAAATAGGTATCCGTAGGCTCCAAATACTTTGCCTAGAAAATATTGGATTCGAAATCCAAGGAGAAGCTATTCAAAGACCTAGAGAAGGTAATGGCCTCTTACGAACATCTGATTAGTAGCATTGACTCAATGGCTGAATTGCACCACATTCCTTCTATAGGCACATTTGGTGAAGAAAAAATGTTGGAACAGGTGGACCAGGACATTCAGGCATTTCTGCAACCTATCAGGCAAGCCGTCGCTTCTCTAGACCTTCCGGCATCATAGGAGAACCTGGTTCAATTCATCGTGACACCAATCGGGATTTATACCAAGCTGGCTTCCCTGTCTAACCAAATCACAATCAAAAGGGAAAATTTGATCCCAAACGCTCTTGAATCCTTGCACTGGTTAAGAGAAGATACTCCTCAGATCTCCCCGGTTGCTGTAGATTATCGAGCATGGCGAAATTTCCTCAAAGAGAAATAGGTAGATGTTCTTGACCTCACAATCACTCAAATTCTCCCATAATCAGGTCGCAGGTCGCAGCCTACAGGAGGAGTTGCAGGTTGCATCAGTAGTGAGGAGTCGCAATTCAAAGCCAAGCATAGGGTCGCAATTCATAGTTTCCCTTCGGGTTGCGATGTATGCCAACAGTCAAGAAGACGAAAATTCAGGGCACCCAAGGGTCAATTTTTTCCTATAAATACTCCCTTTAGTGAGTTGTAAAGGATCTTTTTTTTGGACTCCAAAGGAGATAAGAGAGTTGTAAAGCATCGAATAGGCCTTTATGTGAATGAATACAAGAATTTGTTTTAAATCCACTTTTTGGATCTGATGACAATTAATGTGTTAACACTACGAATATTTTCTCTTATATGTCTGATATCTTATGATTAACTAATCTGCATTTTCTGCTTATATCATTTATGCGTCTCAGATCATTAAATGTGTTAATGATGGTAGTTTGTTTACTTAGGAGATGTTAGCAACTTCATTACTAACATCTATCTCATCTGTGAAACTGTTTAAGGAAGTGAAGGGTGTTCTTACCATGTAGAACTATTTCTTCTGTGGTTCGAACAAGTTTTTTTTACATGCATGACCCTAGTGATGTGCTACTAACAAAATTTCCTTCGGCTACGTGTTTTAACTCATCTTGCTATTTGTAGTGTTTTATGCTCATTGAGAATCATCAATAATTTGTCTTGTATCATCCGATAATTTTGTGTTCATAGTTCTGTAGGGCTCATTTGTGTCTGAGAAAAGGAGTATTCAGTAGTAGCCGGACCTGTTAGCCCCCTATGAAATTTTTGACAAACAATTAGGGGGCTAATTTGTTGCTGAGTCTTCAAGGAATGCATTTCCCCTGAAAATATAGCCCCCTTGAAGCCCCTTTGTGCCCTTCATCCTTTGATGGTTTCCCTTCTGCTGAGTCCCCTTTCAAAACCCTCTCTATTGGTGAAGAAATGCCCAAAGGCCCCTTTTTTCCTCTTATTTATACTCCCTATCTTCCCCTTCTATTTCCATTTTTACCCATCAAATCCCCCCAATTCCCCTTTAAATTCCTCCCATACCCCTTGTTTTCTCTTCTTTCCCCTCTATTTCTCTATCGTTCCCCTCCTTCACCGTTAAAATCCATTAAAAAGGGGGCCAAAATCCATATCTCGACCTTATTATAAGGCCCGACCCCTTTCCCGCTAGCTCCTTAACCACTTCCCCACATGTGACCCCGCGTCGGGACCAAGCGCCTAAGTCCCAGGCGCTAATCGCAATCGGAAGTCGGGCGGGTGAGAAATCCCTTTGTAACGTTGAAAATCCCCGATGCGATCCATTTATAATGTTAAGTCCCGCGACAGGTTATTCACCGTCGATCTGTTGTTTTGATCCGACGGCGGAGCGCCAATCGCAAACCCATTCCCGATCGCAATCGGAGCTTGTTAAGTCCGCCCCCCCGATTGAAACCTTCTGATTAAATCTCCACCGTCCATTCTCCCCGCGATCCGACGGTCCCGCGTTAATCGCACTGCCCCTCCGATGGTTTTCCCCACCGTCGATCTGGACCCGAGATCGACGGCCAACGCTTAATCGCAAGCCTTATGCTCCTCCTCCGATTGCGTGACCCGATTACATCTCCACCATTGATCTCCCCGCGATCCAATGGCTATCGCTCAATCGCAATCTCCCCTCCGATCGCAATCGCAAGTCCTTCTGTTCGCCTCCCGATTGCATCGCAGCCGTCCATTCCGTCGGATCCAATGGCTATCGCACAATCGCATCTTCGCCCGTGACCCTTATTTCTCCCTGCCGATTGAATCTCCGCCGTCCCTTTCCTCCCTGATCAACGGTCAGCGCTCAATCGCTGGTTCCCTTCCCTACGCCTCCGATCCAATCCTGATCGTCCATCCTTCCCGTGATCCGACGGTCAGCGCTCAATCGCAAACCACTTTGTGTGACCCCCGATTGCGATTGAGCGATTAAATCGCAGCCGTCCATCGTCCCGCAGATCAACGGTTATCACTCAATCGCATTGGGCCTCCCGATCGCGATCGCATTTCTTCTGGTTTCCCTTCCGATTTAATCCTGGCCGTTGATCCGTTCAGATCCAATGGCCCAGATCTCGTCGCCCCCCGCCTGCTCTCCCCCTCCGATTAAATCTCCGCTGTCCGTTCCTTCCCGCGATCAGCGATCCTGGTTCAATCGCATCTCCAAGTTCAATCGCAATCGGAACTTTTGTGTCGTGCGCTCCGATCGCGATGGTGCGATTGCATCGTGGTCGTCCGTTCCTCCAAGATCTGACGGTTCTCGCTTGTTCGCCCTCCGCCACGTTGGGTCCCACTCTTACATGCGTTTCCGTTATATTTCATGTGTTTTGCATGTTACGCCCATTTTATGTATTGTCCCGCCGCTCGATCTACACCGTTGATCTTTGTCCCCAGACCTAAATCTAACGGTCTGCGCTGCATATTATCCCCGAACCCTATTAATCATAAGATCTCACCGTTTCATTGCATTTTGTTAGCATTATAGTAAAGTCACCATTTATCCACCACATGGCATCCTTTCCATTGTTTCTCTGCTGTTCCGCCACCATTCCTCCGCCTCCATAGCATTTCTCCACCACTGCCCGGGCCCTGTGATAAGTTTATTTCATCATGCAGGTAGTGCAGAGAGGCCATTTCAGCCGGCCAGCGAAGCAACAAAAGCAGGATTTGAGAAGGATTCGAGCCTGTAATTGAAGATTAATGTTTTAATCCTACAGTCAAAGGATTAAGGCACTGTTTGAAGACCAATGAACGCACCAGCAAGTCATGATTGCGCCACCTAAAAGCAGAGCGCGTTTACTCCAGAAAGTACACCTCCCTACAGCGCCTTCTTGCCTTCTCGAGCCCTGAGATAATTAAATACACTGACTGAAGCCCATTTCAGACAGTCTGGTAGCATTAAAGAAGCATGGAGGGCCATGCAGACTTCCATCTAGTTCGTTAATTTCAACATGGCAGAACAGCAGATCGCAGACCCCAAGCGTAGACAAAGATAATATCAGGGTCTCCGTCAGCAAAGTGTTTTTCGTCCAGGACAAGGCATCCATACTGTTTTTATTATGCAGAATGCCCTCGAAGGATTTTTCCATCAAACTACAGCTCAAAGACAACTCAGGCATTTATGAGACAGACCCTCCTAGTAGTTATCCTGTCCCCGAATTCAAATCACCTGAAGTACTACGAGCCCAAAATGTCAAGATCAAATCTGAGGCAGATCGTTCTCTCACTAAAAAGGAGAGCGAAATAAATATGCAGCATTCTCAAGCAGGATGGGCCTCGGCCCTGCATTCATTATTATGCTTAAATGTAACATTCAATGGACACCTACCTCCGGAGTCGATCTGAGGATCATCTTTTGTTATAAAAGCACAGCAAGAACACTGTAAGGGGGTTGGTTGTTGTTGGTTTTATCAGCGAACTGCAAGCATTTTGTCCCGAGCCAAGTTTCCTGTGTAACAGTTGTATGATAGGCTGAGAAATATGATGTATTCAGGCTGAATGTAAAAGCTTTGGGCAGTGATGTACCTGATTGGTGTAGTGTTTAATATGATAAGCGGTTTTCATTGGATCCTGATCTACAGTAGTTGGTGATGTTCTTCTTATCTCTGTGTTTATTTCCATTCCATTTCATTTCATGTTCTTCTGACTGACATCTGAATGCATGATATAAGATTTACCCTTGTTAGGTACCTTATATCCCAGCTCTCTCAGTCTTGAATGTTTTCTGCTCATATGTGTGTCTGAATATTGTTTTAATTGACTAAACCAGTGTAGTGGATGATTATTGCCTACTCTCTGATGTGCAAGTTGGTAAAGTCAGTATTCAGATGTTTTTGTTAATATTTAACTGAAAGAGGTTAGGAACATTGAGAGGTGTAAAGCCTGTCGCTGCCTCTTCATAACCTTCCCTTCCATATAAACCTTTTCAAGATCCCTCGTGTTGCCTATGGTTTTGTCCAAGCAGGCCTGGAGTTAAATGACCTCTGGCCTGATCTATAGACAGAATCGGATGGTTTCCTATCTTTCATTCTCATCACTTAGTGTTCCATCCCACCAATCAGTCTATGAGATCCAAATGCTCTAGATGACTAGCCCAATTGAAGCTTACACATTGAACATAAGTAAATCCTTTCTTGACTCCATTGCCCAATGGCCTTGATGTTCCCTGAGTTATCCACCTTTGCCTAGCTTCCTTCTTTACCCATCCTTGTCTTATGATGAAACCTTCCTTCCTGATTCTCAACAACCAAACTCAAACAATAAAATAACCAATCTTGAGCCTATAACTAGCCTAAAACCATAATTTAGAACTTCAAAGACATATATCCTTTGATAATCATAGAGAGATCCCTCTCTAGACCTAGGAGGGCTAGATCCTAAGGTCTGAAAGTGGTTCTATGTTGTCTCATCTTTTGGTCTCTGTCAACCTGGCCAAAACATGGGAACCCCAACATAATGGCGACTCCGCTGGGGAATTCTGAGTGCTTCTCATTTCAAACAACCTCGGAAACTTAGAACTCTGGCTAGGTTGACGGTAAGTCACACCTTTGATGGTGAGCACTGTGGTGGACAGTGTACCCTAGAATCATCCTAAACCCTCCACCTGGCGACTCCATTGTTCCTAAACGTTAAGGACTCCACTGGTGATCAGTAGGCCTGCTGATTATCTTGGTTTCACATCAGACTCCACTGGTAGACCAGTCCCAAGCATAATGCAGACTACACAGGAAGACCAGTTCCCAAGACAACATTAACCACAGAAGAAGTAACAAGTAGGGCTAAGCTGCCTGGCTTACAAACAAGCACTCTGGCTCACAGAACCATTCATACAAGAGCTTTCCCTGATCCAAACCCACCTGAAACAGTTGATAATCCTGAGAAGATCCTTAAAAGAACACCTGTGAGTAGGAGATCAACTATTTCCAGCAACATTCCTAGAGCTAATTTGGCACCAGAGGATCTTGCAGCTCTATCAGACCCATTATTCGACCTAGACCTTCAAAACAGATTACCTAGAACTAGGTCATTCAGTGTTTCAGACCAGCTAGACACTAGGGACAGCAAAACCCCTCCTTCCACACCACCTGATCTCCACTTTCTCCAAAACTCGGGGCTTTCTCACCCTAGGTCTGCTCAACAGACTTCGGCTGGTCCTACCATCCCTGTCATCCAACTACCAGCTGCTCAAGCCAATCCTATACCTCATCAGAACATCATCATGGCAGCCTGGTATGCACCTCTAGTTTTACCCCAGCCTTTACTGCCCTTACCAAATGATTATCAATCAAAAATCCCACATTTCCCTGCTAAAGAGCCTACAACAGCACAGCAACATGTGGATAAAATGGAGGACTCTTTTGATTATATGGAAATTGATGATGAAACAATTAAAATGAGAATTTTCGCGCAAAGCTTGGGAGGTGAAGTTAAGAAGTGGTTTAAAAGCCTCCCTGCTGGTAGTATCCAAGATCTCCCTGCATTATACCAGACTTTCATCAACAAATGGGAAACCAGAGCAAACCCTCGCCAGCTCCTGGCAGAATACATGTCCCTTAAGAGAAACGTAGGGGAAAGTGTTCATGATTACACCACCAGATTCAACAGTATTTACAACGCTCTTCCCCCACACATGAAACCCCCACAAGGTATGGCCTTAGCAAAATATCCGGATGGATTTGATGCTGACATGGCCTATGAACTTAGGGATAAAGAATATACCATGTTGGAGGATATGCAGAAAGGGGCAGTAAACATAGAAGCAAATCTGATTGAGAAAAGGGCCAAACTGAGAGCTGAAAAGAGAGTAACATACAAGGATGACACTATAGCCTCCACTTCAGATCCAAGGGTTGACCTATTGTCTAAGAATGTGGATAAGCTATGCCAAGTGGTCGAAAAGATGGCTATCACTCAGAACAGGAACCAAAATCAAAACCAAAACCAGAACTTAGAAGAAACAACAACACTCCCAAAAGGCAGAAAGAGGCAGATCAGCAAGTCGTTCCCCCTTTCCAAAACTTCCTTGATGAGGATGAGGGAATCATAGAAGAGTCTGAAGGGAATGTGATAAACATGTTCGAAACAGAGGACTCAATCCTGAACTGTGATTCAGAAGAGGACCAACCCTCAACCTCTTATGGGGAGGAGGAATGGTTTGAATCTGAGGGTTATAGGTTGGGATTCGAGAATGCCATGTTACAGGTCAGAGAACAATATGAGCTCAGGAGTAAAAAGAACCAAGACTCTTCCAAACCTAAAACTCCTGAAGTAACTATCAAAAAGAGGCCTGAGAAATCTTCTAAAGTCACTGCTGTGAACAATAAATCAACAACAGAGAGTTCTGAGAAAAACCAACAGAAAGACAGCCAAAACAATGAAAAACAAAGTCAAACAACCAGTAGCACTAGCACCTCAGCAAGTGCTCCTGACACAACTGTGCCTACGCATGTACATAATGAGAAAACGCAAACTGATTCAGCCACTAAGGTGGCTGCAAACAAAACAGAGTTGAGCACTTCCAAAAGCCAATCCATTTTCAGTTTAGAAAGTGAGATTGCAAAAATCAAAATCTCTGTACCATTATCTGAGCTGGCCTCTCAGGATGTATATAAAGGCCAGATTTTGAAAGCATTAAATCTGAGTATAAATAATGACACTGTAAATTTGAGTGATGATCAGCTTGCCCTCTTATTCGGTCCCAAGATTGAGGGGAAATTTCAGGAAGGGGTAGTTCCACCTTTTTATATCAGTCTTAACATTCATGACAAGATCCTCCATAATGCCATGCATGACTCTGGTGCATCACACAACCTAATGCCTAAGGTAGTCATGGAGAGGCTAGGCCTAGAAATTACCAGACCTTACAAAGACTTATACTCTTTTGACTCTAGTAGAGTAAAATGCCTAGGCCTCATCAAAGACTTATGTGTGAGCCTAGCTCAGATTCCTGCGAAATGTATGGTCATGGATGTAGTAGTGGCAGACGTGCCGCCCAAGTATGGCATGTTATTATCTAGATCATGGGGAGCCAAGCTGCAAGGCACCATGCAGATGGATGGCTCATATGCCACTATCCCTATATTTGGCCAATAAAGAAGACTGTATAGAGAATCCCAAATGAAATTTCTGGTCAGCAGCCCCGAGAAACCTGAAAATTCACCATTGTATTCTGTACATACCGATCTTGACTCCTTTATTTTTTGTAATGATGAATCCTTAGAAGAGCCAGAGTCCCAGAATAGGCATACGAATGAGGACACCGAGCCTATGGACCTCCATATAATGGCCACTCTGGAAGAATATGATCAGGAAAACCATGGGCAACACACTGAAAATGAAAAGGCAACCAGAAACGAAGCCTGTAGGATTTGTGGTGGACCGCTCACTCCAAGCGAAATAGAAACAGAGCAAGAACAACAAGCTAACCACCTCCCTGACATCCACGGCCTCTATGAACGACGAGATAGCTTACAACCTAGTACAGACCTCCCAACTCAACCTAATGGCGAATCCAGCTATGAGGGAGGAAGTGAAGTGGAAGTAAACAAAGAACCCTTGTGGGAAATGAACTTTGATGGATCTTGTACTAGACAAAGCGCTGGAGCAGGAGTGTGGCTGCGTAACACCGAAAATGACCACGCGGAGAGCCACGCCGTAAATCTGCATTTCAAATGCACGAACAACATTGCAGAATACGAGGCTCTGATCTTGGGTTTAAATCTGTTGAAAAAATTAGGAGCCCGTAGAATAGTCGTGAGAGGAGACTCCGAGTTAGTAATCAAACAGATGAATGGTGAGTATTTGGAAAAACACCCCAGGCTTAGGGCATACAGGAACGATACTCTAGATTTGTTGAAAACATTCATTGAATATGATTTAGTATACATTCCTAGGGGTCAAAACGCTATTGCAAATGGACTAGCCTGCCTAGCTAGCTCTTATCCTAAGGCCCCAGTTGACCAACAAATCATCATTCAGACTAAATTCAGGCCTGCAGTGCCAGACAATGAAAAATACTGGCGGGTCTTTGAAGGAGACAAACAGATTGAAGATTTCCTAATGGGCAGAAATGAGTTTGAATTTTCTGATTCAGACTCAAAATCTGATGACAGCTGCCCAAGTGAGGATTCCCCAGATGAACTAGAAACACCTTGTAGTATAGAAATAAACTCTTTTTCTGAAGAAACTGGAGATTCAGCCGTAAAACGTGAAAACGCAGATAGAGAAGAAATGGAGGTGCTGCAAGCCAAAGACAAGAACATACCAAGAGGCTTAGCACCCTTAGAGGATCTCTTTGATTTCGATGATGTTGCAAAGAAACCCACAATAGAACATGCAGAATCGGATGTAGAAGAGTGTAACGTAGGCACTGAAGACAAACCCAAAATGATAAAGCTGGCTAAGTCTATACCTGCAGACATGAAGAAAAGATACATTGATCTGTTTAAGGAATTCATTGATGTATTTGCATGGAGCTATGAAGACTTGAAGGCCTATGACACCAACATTATACAACATAAGATACCACTGAAGGAAAATCAGAAACCTTTCAGACAAAAACTCCGTAGAATTAATCCAAAACAATTGCCTGCAGTAGAAAAGGAAATTAAGAAGATGTATGAGGCAGGCATTATAGTCCCGGTAAGGTTTTCAGATTGGGTGTCGAACTTAGTGGCTGTAAGAAAGAAAACGGGGGAGATTAGACTTTGCATAGACTTCAGAAACCTTAACAGAGCTTCCTTGAAAGATAACTACCCTTTGCCTAGAATGGAGCATATACTACGGAAGGTAGTGGGCTCTAAAAGAATCTCCCTGCTTGATGGTTTTTCAGGATACAACCAGGTTCTGGTACTCCCAGAAGATCAACTCAAAACAGCCTTCACCACTCCATGGGGCACCTTCATGTATGTGAAAATGCCTTTTGGATTGATGAATGCTGGAGCTACCTTCCAGAGAGCAATGGATATTGCTTTCTCAGATGAGATCGGACACTTTATAGTTATCTACCTGGATGACTTAACTGTCTTTTCTAAAACAGAAGAAGAACACTTAAAACATCTGAGGAAGGTTTTTGAAAAATGTAGAAGGTATGGTCTGTCCCTAAATCCCAAGAAGACTGTTTTTGGGCTGCAAGAGGGTAAAATTCTGGGCCACATTATATCTGAGAAAGGGATTAGGATAGACCCCCAGAGAGTTGAGGGAATACTTCAAATCACACATCCAAGAAACATCAAGGAGCTACAGTCTTTCGTTGGGAAGATCAATTTCCTTAGAAGATTTATCCCCAATCTTGCCGAGCATCTTAGGAAAATGACTGAAATGCTAAAGAAAGATGCAGGAATCAAGTGGACTGTTGAAGCCAAAAAATCTTTTGAGTCAGTAAAACTTGCACTCACCCAAGCCCCTGTCCTTATCAGCCCTGACTTCTCAAAAGATTTTCTCATCTTTTCATTTGCCTCCCCACACACAATAGCTGCAGTTTTGCTGCAGAAAAATTCGGAAGGTAAGGAACAACCTATAGCCTTCTTCAGTAAAGCCTTAAGAGATGCACCCTTAAAGTACAACATTATGGAAAAGCAGGCCTATGCCCTGATTAAGGCCTTAAAAGACTTTAGGGTGTATATTCTGCATTCTCACACCATTGCCTATGTGCCAAACACAGTGGTCAAAGATATCTTGTCCCAAGACCCCGATGGGAAAAGGGGAAAATGGATTGCCACGATTTTAGAATATGACATTGAAATCAAACCCACTAAGCTGATCAAAGGTCAAGGCCTGGCCCAATTGATGGCTGAAACTAATCTACAGGCCCTTGATATCAACATGATGAATGCCCTGGATGAGCAGGAAGGATTTCCCTATCCAACTATTGGGGAGCAGTTTCAGAACTCTCCTTGGTATGCTGATATCCTGCACGTGCTCACACACCTCAATGCCCCCCAAGAACTGTCCAAAACAAAGGCCAGATTCATAAAACTCAAAGCTAGAAATTACTGCATTATAAATGAGAGTCTACATTGGAAAAATCCAAATGGTCTTTTGCTTAAATGTTTGCCTGAAGCTGAAGCTGCGAGAATCAAACAAGAATTCCATGCTGGGGAGTGTGGGAGCCACCTGAGTTGGAAGGCCACTGCAAATAAGATACTCAGGGCCGGTTACTATTGGCCTACACTTTTCAGTGATGTCCATAAAATGATCCTCACCTGCCACAAATGCCAAATTTTTGAGGGCAAAAGAAAGCTCCTCCCCCTCCCTCTGCAACCTATCACCATAGAAGGTCCTTTCATGCAATGGGGCTTAGAATTCATTGGAGAAATTCACCCCTCTTCCTCTGGGCAACATAAATGGATCTTGACTGCTACTGATTACTTCACTAAGTGGATAGAAGCCATACCCACTAGGAATGCCACTGATTCGGTCATCATTAGGTTCCTAGAAGACTTCATCCTGTCTCGGTTTGGCTGCCCAAGGAAAATAATCACTGACAATGCTGTTTCTTTCGGATCCAAAAGAATGATTGATTTCTGTCACAGGTACGGAATTGCACTTGGACATTCAACTGCCTATTACCCCAGGGTAATGGTTTAGCTGAATCATCAAACAAAATCCTGGTTACAATCATCAAGAAGCTGCTGGAAGAGAACAAAAGGTCTTGGCATAAAAAGTTGATGCATGCTTTGTGGGCAGACAGGCTCACTACAAAGAAGTCTATTGGCACATCACCCTTCCAGCTGGTTTATGGGACAGAAGCAGTTTTCCCTACTAGCCTTGGGATACCAGTAGTAAAGCTTATTCAAGAGGTCCAATCAGAAGAAGACGGCATGATAAGGAGAATTAATGAAACAATCCATCTTCAGCAAACAAGGGAGCAAGTTTATGACAGAGCTGTCAGAGTGCAGGAAAACATGAAGAGACAGTTTGACAAAAGAACCAAAGCAGCAAATTTCAAGGTTGGGGACAAAGTTCTGAGATGGGATTCAAGAAGAGAGGATAAAGGCAAACATGGCAAATTCGACAGCCCGTGGCAAGGTCCATTCATCATTCAAGCCACTGTGGGTCCTAATGCGTTTTTCTTGCAAGAACTTGATGGTACAGAGCTGTTTGGGGGTCCTGTCAATGGCAGGATGCTCAAACACTATTTCTGCTAATTCTCCATTTCCATGTTTCATTTCCATTGTATATACCGTTGCAAATTTTCATTTTCAGCAAAAGTGAAGAAAATGTTCCAAAAAAAACAGGATGAAAAGGGAGGTTCAGACATGCTCAAAACATGAACCTCTGAGGCAAAAATATTGGCTCTAGTAAACTCAAAATCTGAGCCAAAAGGGAGCAAGAATAGCTGGTCCTAACAAGCTCAAAATCTGGATCAGCAGTAAAGGAACATCCAGCTCTAAGATCAGAGCTGGAGCAAAGGATAGAAGTGACTCAAACATGCTCAAAACCTGAGTCACAAGAAAGAAAGAAGGATGTTTCGCAGTTGCGGAATTCCATGCCTTCACAGTTTTGTTTTCTTCAAATTTCTGCCCAGCAAGTCAGACTGTCTAATCCTGGCTTGGCTGTGTTTAAATTTCCTGTCTTAGAATGTAGGTGAAGAAACCTGTTGAACAGTTTAATCTCAACAGGTAATAGTATAGGTAGAGAAGCAGATGAGGCCAACAGTCTAATCTGGCCTCATGGAGCAATAAGGGTAGAATTAGAATAGGTTTGTTTTTGTTCTGCAAAATAAATGTAAAGGGTCTGCCAATTCAAATGCACCCATGGGGAAGATTGTTAGAACTCTAGTTTGGGTAGGTAGATTGGTTGGGAAAATGTTTCTGCTGATTGGATGTCTTCATGGTTTGTGGCAGCAGATCAAAGAAAGATATGGATGGTTCAAGCAGTAGGCACCTGGCCTACACCAAGAGATCATCTTCTGGTTTCTTGGCTCCTTCAAGAAGAAACCATCCCCATGTGGAGCCACTGTTAGCCCCCCCATGAAATTTCTGACAAGCAATTAGGGGGCTAATTTGTTGCTGAGTCTTCAAGGAATGCATTTCCCCTGAAAATACAGCCCCCTTGAAGCCCCTTTGTGCCCTTCATCCTTTGATGGTTTCCCTTCTGCTGAGTCCCCTTTCAAAACCCTCTCTATTGGTGAAGAAATGCCCAAAGGCCCCTTTTTTCCTCTTATTTATACTCCCTATCTTCCCCTTCTATTTCCCTTTTTACCCCTCAAATCCCCCCAAATCCCCTTTAAATTTCTCCCATACCCCTTGTTTTCCCTTCTTTCCCCTCTATTTCTCTATCATTCCCCTCCTTCACCGTTAAAATCCATTAAAATGGGACCAAAACCCACTTTCCGACCTTAATACAGGCCCAGCCCTTCTATCGCAGGCTCCTTTCCAACCACTTCCCCACATGACCCCGCGCCGGAACCAAGCGCCTAAGTCCCAGGCGCTAATCGCAATCGGAAGTTGGGCAGGTGAGAAATCCCTTTGTAACGTTGAAAATCCCCGATGCGATATGCTTTTAACGATAAATCGGCCGGCCTGTTCCGCACCGTTGATCTTGGGTCCAGATCAACGGCTGAGCGCTAATCGCAAAGTCCCCCCGATCGCAATCGCAAGTCGCATCGGCGCCGCCCCGATTGAGGCCTTCCGATTTGATCCAGACCGTCCATCTCCCATCTGATCCGACGGTCAGCGCGTAATCGCACCTGCCCCTCCGATGGTCCTCCCCACCGTCGATATGCCCCGTGATCCGACGGCCCTCCGCAGATCGCAAGTCCCTCTGTTACCCCTCCAATTGCGTGCCCCGATTAAATCTCCACCGTCCATTCTTAAATCCTACGGCTGTCGCTCGATGACAAGCCTTTACGTACGCGCGGGTGCATCTCCGCCGTCCATTCTTCTGCGATCTGACGGTCTTACGCCAATCGCAAGTCCTTCCGATTCCCCGATCACAAGCCTTTCCTCCCGGCCTCCGATTGAATCTCAGCCATCCGTTCCCTCCACAGATCGATGGCTGAGCGCTAATCGCATGCTCCCCGTCAATCGCAATCGCAAGTCACAGCGGTACCGCCCCGATTGAAACCTTCTGATGCAATCCTGACCGCCCATTCTCCCTGCGATCCAACGGTCATCGCTCCATCGCACCTGCCCCTCCGATTGTTGTCCAAACCGTTGATCTATCAGTTGATCCTACGGCCAGCGCTCAATCGCAATCTCCCCCTCGATCACAATCGCAAGACCTTCCGTTTGCCTCCCGATTGCATCTGGGCCGTCCATTATGTTTCATGATCAATGGTCCTGCGCCAATCGCTCCATCACAATCGCAACTCTCTGCGTCTGACCTCCGATTGATCGCAAGCCCTTGCGATTGCGATCCTCCGATTGTATTGTGACCATCCGTTCCCTCCAAGATCTGACGGTTCAGATTTAAATCACCCTCCGCCTCCACCGGGTCCCACTCCATATATCCGTTCATTATTTTTGTGTTTTCCTATGTAATTCGCCCAAACGGTAATCTTTGGGCTGTACACTGTGCGACCATTTCTCCGCCATTTTTCGCTGTTCCGCCATCGCTCCACCATCTCTCCACCTCCACTGCATTTCTCCACCACTGCCCGGGCTCTTTGATGAGTTTATTTCACTATGCAGGTAGCACAGAGAGGCCATTCAGCGGCCAAACGAGACAGCAGGGACAGATTTGTGGGATTCGAGCCTGTAATTGGAAATTTAAAGTGCAAATCCCGTGATCAATGGATTAAGATCCAATTTGAAAGATTAAGAGCGCACCAGCAAGTCATGATTGCGCCACCTACAGCTGAGCGCGTTTATTCCAGAAATTACACCTTCCCGCAGTGTCCTCCATGTTTCTCGAGCCCAGGAAAACCAAGAACGCTGACTGAAGCTCATTCCAGACAGTCCGGCAGCATTAAAGAAGCATGGAGGTCCATGCTGACCTTCGTCCAGTTCATTCATTTCAGCAGGGCAGAACAGAGGATCACAGACTCCAAGCGCAGACAAAGGTAATATCAGGGTTTCCGTCAGCGAAGTGTTTTTCGTCCAGGACAAGGCATCCATACTGTTTTTATTATGCAGAATGCCCCTGAAGAATTTTTTCCATCAAACTACAACTCAAAGACAGTCAGGCATTTATGAGACAGACCCTCCTAGTAGCTTATCCTTTCCCGAATTCAAATCACCTGGAGTACAACGAGCCCAAAATGCTAAGATCAAATCTAAAGCAGATCGTTCTCTTACTAAGAGGAGGAGAGCGAAATAAATATGCAGCATTCTCAAGCAGGATGGGTCTCGGCCCTGCATTCATTATTATGCTTAAATGTAACATTCAATGGGCACCTACCTCCTGGGTCGATCTGAGGATCATCCTTTGTTATAAAAGCACAGCAAGAACATTGTAAGGGGGTTGGTTGTTGTTGGTTTTATCAGCGAACTGCAAGCATTTTGTCCCGAGCCAAGTTTCCTGTGTAACAGTTGTATGATAGGCTGAGAAATATGATGTATTCAGGCTGAATGTAAAAGCTTTGGGCAGTGATGTACCCGATTGGTGTAGTGTTTAACATGATAAGCAATTTTCATTGGATCCTGATCTACAGCAGTTGGTGATGTTCTTCTTATCTTTGTGTTTATTTCCATTTCATTTCATGTTCTTCTGACTGACATCTGAATGCATGATATAAGATTTACCCTTGTTAGGTACCTTATATCCCAGCTCTCTCAGTCTTGAATGTTTTCTGCTCATATGTGTGTCTGAATATTGATTTAATTGACTAAACCAATGTAGTGGATGATTATTGCCTACTCTCTGATGTGCAAGTTGGTAAAATCAGTATTCAGATGTTTTTGTTAAGGTTTAACTGAAAGAGGTTAGGAACATTGAGAGGTGTAAAGCCTGTCGCTGCCTCTTCATAACCTCCCTTCCATATAAACCTTTTCAAGATCCCTCGTGTTGCCTATGGTTTTGTCCAAGCAGGCCTGGAGTTAAATGACCTCTGGCCTGATCTATAAGCAATCGGATAGTTTCCTATCTTTCATTCTCATCACTTAGTGTTCCATCCCCTGTCAGTCTTTGAGATCCAAATGCTCTAGATGACTAGCCCAATTGAAGCTTACACATTGAACATAAGTAAATCCTTTCTTGACTCCATTGCCCAATGGCCTTGATGTTCCCTGAGTTATCTACCTTTGCCTAGCTTCCTTCTTTACCCACCCTTGTCTTGTGATGAAACCTTCCTTCCTGATTCTCAACCACCAAACTCAAACAATCAAACAAATAACTTTGAGCCTATAACTAGCCTAAAACTATAATTTAGAACTTCAAAGACATATATCCTTTGATAATCATAGAGAGATCCCTCTCAGGACCTAGGAGGGATAGATCCTAAGGTCTGAAAGTGGTTCTATGTTGTCTCATCTTTTGGTCTTTGTCAACCTGGCCAAAACATGGGAACCCCCAAGGAGAAGGGCTTCTTGAAGAGAGTTGAAACATACCAAAATTAGGGTTTACGGCTACTATAGAACTAAATATCACGAGGTCTAGGTTGTAGGTCAAATTTAAAGGAAATTTGAAGTTGGGTAGAAGTTGGTTGGTTAGTATTGACCTTTGTTAACTTGGTTTATTTTTTACCTAATTGGGAAGAGCTTCTTGGAGGGGTAACTTGGTGATTGGAGGAGGACTTGGTTTATGGTTTTGGGTCTTGTTTTATCATTTGAATTGGATTCTATTAGAAGAGAAGAATTATTTATGGGTTTACCTTGGAGTAAGTTTTCACTGACGACCTATATGCCCAAAGTGCTTTCATTATTATTTTTCTCTCTCAATGATTATTTCATGAATATATATATATATATATATATATATATATATATATATATATATATATAAACACAAGGAGATAAATAAAGTTCATAGGAACTTTTTAAGTTTAAGGGGAATTTGAATTAATAGCTTTCCTATTGCATTCTCCCACATGGTTTTAGTGTTAAGGTGAAGAAATAGAAGGAAACAAGAAGATCAAGAAAAGGAGAAGAAGACATATATCAATATCTCATTAAAGACATGCTCCTTTTAAGAAGGATCATAATCTCGTTGAAGGAAGGAATGATAAAATTTTTCTTAAGATTCTCTAGTGCATCATATTCAAGAAAAATAAGCATAGAGGAATATTGAGATGATCATTCTCTAATTTGGAGACACTATTGTTGAAATAATCGTAGAAGTCATCATTCTAAGGCATATTTTAAGTCTCTTTAAATGCATTGAAAGCATCAAGGTAGTTAGAGACATCATCGAGAAGGAGGATTCTTCGTCGACAAGTATTCTCTTCTATGTCTCTATCTACTAATCATATCGCTACATATTGGAAGCATAAAAATAAGCTCATTGGATCAAAAAGCTTCCTATCATGGAAGAAGAGAATATATCCTTGGTGAAGTGGTTGTACTAACCAAATAGAATAATCATGAGTTAGTGAAATATAGGAAGGGATAAATAAGGGCATAAAGAATAAGTTTTGAATCTATAAAATATCATTTATTTACATTCATTTATGATTTAAATAAATCCAAGGATATGCATGACATGTTGCTAATGTTGTACTGTATAAGTACATTAGGTCAAAATATTTCCTTGACAAATCAAATATATATAAAAAGGAAGCCAAAGGATGAAGAAATTTCCACTTATCTCATGAAAATATCAAGGGATCAATTTCAAGGGTTTGGGGAAAATATTTCTAACTCTAAATTGATAATTTCTATACTAAATGCTTTACCACCTGATTTGAGCAGTTTTGAGACTAGTATCTACTCCAAGAAAGATACTACACCTTTTGATCCATTATGGGCTCAATGTGTGTTGGAATAATCTAGGATAAAGGAAAATGGTGACACTGAATCAAATGAAAGGTATCGACCATTTCTTGCAAGGACCAAGAAGATGAAGAAAGAGAAGTCTCGAAATTCCAAAAGGAAACTAGATGTGTCCAAGATTCAATACTTCAGATGAAATGACTATGGAAAATTTAAGAGGTATTTTCAAAACCATATGAATGAAAAAAGAAATGAAAGAAGTGAAGCTCACATAATTGAATAAAAGGAAGAACTCGAAAAGAAGCTAGAGGGAGAATATCCCAAGGATCTTTGATATTAAACGAAGCTCCATCTCTATTAGTTTCTTTATGAAATTCATATTTACTTTATTAAGTAGAAATTAGAGTATTATGCATTGTTGCATTCTCTAGAATAAGTCTTAATTTTTTTTGAAATCATGGCATCATAGATAGAATCATATAATAGTAGGAAAAATATAATCTACTTGATTAATTTCTTTAGGAAAGATAATATAGTTTTAAAGGAATGAGAATATTGGAACGATATTGCATATTATTTTTTTTCCAAGAATTTCATAACATCATGTTAGAGATAGTAATTTTGCAAAGAGGGATCATCAATCTCCTATAAGAAAAATAATTTTAAGGTCCTGTTGAGGCCTCTGAAATCTGTGGCAACAACAAGGGGGATAACCACTAGGTCCAGACCTTAAGAAATTTCCTTTTCTATTTGGGATAGTGGCTTCGACTTGGTATAATGCGACCAGTTTCCCAGATTTGGGTTTTCTATAATTGTTGGATTCCTCTCAAAAATATTTTCATAAAAAATTACTAAAAACTAAAACAAATTTATTCTAGAATGAAAAAATTTGAATTAAGTCTAATTTAATCTAACCTGGGATAATACTAATTTGATGCGATCTAGAATGATATCTATTCAATCTGTGATGATTAAGATCATCAAAGATTTAATAGAAGTGTTACTTTGTAAGATGATTCTCTTGAAAAATATTTAATCAAAAGAAAATGAGAAACATATCACATATATTTGATGATCATATATAAAATAAACCAATTTCTATCTTTATTTCGTACAATAGTGCAACTAATATTTGAGACAAAAATAATCAATCTCTTATATAATTCATAAAAGATAAATTCCTCACTAATATTCAAAATATAATTAGCATACATGATAATAGTACCAGATGTGTACTGTCCTATTCGTCTCATCAGTGATAATATGCCACATTCAAATCTTCTACCAATAATTCTTTCAAAGAATATATAAGTGCATCAACAATGATCAAGAAAATTATATATAAATGAAAGGGCCATGTTCATTATTTCGTCGAGTCATCCACAAACTTACTTACAAGAAAGAATTCTTTGTAAATGTTCTCAATAAAATTCTGGACCCTTCTCTAAATGCATAAGAAGGGTTTAACTACTATACTAACCACTTACAAAAAAAAATAGATTATACAAAATATCTTATGAGGTGGTTTCAAACAACCTTCCTCATCTTCAGTATCTACTTGCTAAAAGTAAAATTATATATAAAAAAAACTAACTAATAATCATGCCTGATGATAAGCTACTCCTAGCTATTCTTTTCTGCTCACAAATCTCGGACATCAATTGAACTTGTGGAGGTTTGCTAAAATGTGTCTTCATTTGTGCAGAAAATATAGCGTTCAGTAAAAGCAGTTGTATTCTCTGTATAGAATTCAGAAAATAGTTCAGTGTCATGATCTAACTATGGGGTTTGACCAATAGCTTCTAGTATGCTTTCCAATTAGTTTTCTTTAGCTGTGTAAGTGCTTCTTCCCGGAGTTGACCTGCATCTTTCCAAACTTTTTCTAAATCTACAGATTTGAGATTTCCTTCTTTAATAAACCCAGAAGTATGTAATATATGGTTAATCATTTTGATCATATTCTTTGATATACCTGCTACTCTGACTATGGCCAATTCTACTTGTTTCAGTCATGCATCCCAGTCTGTAAAAATAATATCTTTGAAAGTCTCCTTGAGCTTTGGGAGATTTGACTTTCTCCCTTCTTCTAAATCTTGCCATTCAATATAATCAGAGATTTTGGTATTGAGTTCATTGAACTAAACTCTCTAATCAATGACTATGTTTGTCAATTGTTCACTGAATTTCAGGTGTGGAATTATGTTTGACATTTGTACAACAAACAGGTTTGGTTGTTTTGATAGTAAGTAACTCAATGTTGATGCTTCTTTTATGAATTCTTCTGTATTAGAAATTCCTTCATATTTGGTAAGATATTCTCTCAATTGTTCAATTAGTGAATTTTTTCTAGATAAGTCATTTTCATGACTTATCTTAAGCATTTCCATCTCTTTTTGTACTCTGAGGATTTTTTGTTCCACTTTCTCATTTAAAATTTTTCTTTCTTCATCTAACTGTTGTTGTAGTTCCATGATTTTGACATCTTTTTCTTGGACCAAAATAGATACTTTTGTTGCCTTTTCCATTGTTGTAGTGGTGTATGCACCAGCGAATTGAGATATTTGAGTTAAATTTTCAATCAAATTTGATGGAGTATCTTTCCATACTAATTTTATAACTTCATTTCCCAGGGGTGTTTCAATCCTTCTTATTTTCCTTTGTTTCCTTACTACAGCTTTATGAAGAGGGCTGTAGAACACATCTAGTGGGGGAATATCAGTCACCTTGAGGATAATATCATTAGTAGGATTTGTAGGAATGATTTATTTGTCCTGGGAGATTATCTCAGGAGTTTCAATTATTTCTTTTGTTGAAATTATTTATCGTTGTGGAGTCTGAAATTCTGTATTTTTCTGTGATTATGATGCCTTTGAAGTATTTTCTAATTCATTTTTGAATGAAGAACATATTTTATCTAATTCATTTTGATTTTGTGAATCTGATTGTTATTCTCTGATTTCTTGGCTTGCTTCAATCGTATAACTGGTAATCAAAACATCCTGTGGGATCTTTCTGAGTTTTTGTTCTCTAAATTCATTGAATTTCTGTACTTCTTCAGTTTTCTCATATTTGAACTTGTTGTATGGTTTCCCCCAACCTTGAATTTCCTTGAACGAGTCTTCGTTCTTCCTAACAAACTTTTCAACAAACTAACTGTTCTAGGTGTCTTGCGGTTCAGTAGCTTATACATGATTTTCAGATCTTCAAGTCTGAAAGAACCTAGAATCTCATCCTTGTAGGTTATGAACTGGCTATCTTTGGTTGTTGAGTTATCAATCGCCCACCTAATCATGTCATTATATGGAAGAAGAGTAGCTCTTGCTGCTGTCCTATGGAAGAAAGAGCATGTAATATCTTTGAACTGTAAATTTGAGGGTGTTGTATCATCGGGAGTCGCCCTGGCTTCCACTACTTCTGGCTCTTCGTCTTCGAGTATATTGTAAATAAATTTCCACTTAGTAGCTCCTCCATTAGCAGTTCAAATAGTATTAGAGACTATAGGTGCCTTTCCTGTTTGTTCGAGTTCTGCAACAATCTGTTTGTCTTGTTTCTGAATCACTTTGCAGATGGACATATCTTGAAAGGAAATCCCTATTAAATAAAAAGTAAATGATCAAATGTTGGAAGATCTATTGAAATGATCTATTTTTAAAGAAAAATCCAGGAAACAACTATATTATTAATTAATCATAACGAATCAATAACTCTTTACATTGGGAGGATAAAACACAATTAATATTTCCTGACATGATTTATCTTTGCGTAAAATCTTTATTCAAACCTGTCAAATCCATCAGATCGTGCCTTTTAAACCTGTCTTAATGAAGCGTATTTACCTTTTGTTGATGCGATATGTGATTTCGCGATATCGCAAAATCGCCATATCGCAAAAATCGCAGTATCAAAAAATTGTAGAATCGAAATTTTGATAAGAATTGCTTAAAGTTGTACAACAAAAATCTGCGATATGCGATTCATATTGTCACTTGAAAAACCTTAAATCGACGATTGCACAATCAGGATTTTGCTGTTTTATTGTTTTGAATTTTTAATAAGAAAATATTTATGTGAAAATGCGATTTGCGATAAGGATGTTTTATTAATTTCTTTTCTATTTTTATTTTTTATTTAATTTAAAAGCAGTGATATTTTTTGGAATTTGATTTTTATCAAAAACAAAAATATATTTCTAAGAAGGGTCACTATTTCTTATTTATCAAAGGTCTAGATTATTCTGAAAATAAAAAATGGGGGGGGGGGGGGTGTGTTGTTGCATAGCAAAACAATTGGCGATTCAGTTGGGAGAACCAGATATCTCTGATTGGTTTATTTTGATATTTCTAAACTTTCAAAACAAGAAAAAGGTATAAGAATAAAAATAGTGTGATTCATGAATTAAACAATATTTTTTCCGAATACAATCTGTTTACCTATCTCATTTCTTCTTAATTAACCCCTTCAGTGATAATATATAGTTATCTGTATTAGTTATTACTTATATTTAAAAAGATAAAGTAGGTTTTCTCTAAAATTGGTTTCATATATTTTTACTCATTTGTCAGAGATAGAGCCACTGTTGCTAGCAGGCGTTTATAGCCTCGATAGGGTTATCTTTTAAGAAATAATGATTCATGGTCCCATCCGAATATGATTTCCTTTTTCAAAATATAATTATGACATAGCATTAAATTTATTTTCCTTGATACATTTTCAAAATCATTGTCCAGGTTTGGTGGCCTGATAATGACAATGTCATTCACTGATAGTAATTTAGATTGAACAAGCTGGCTCATGATGAGACCCCTTGTCTATTGATTTTTATAATCATGTAGCTATTACCCTGTTATAGTATGCAGTATTGCTAATATCAGTCTATTTTTTTCTCTATGATCATGATAAACAAGCTCGTGATGAGACTTAGTTTTCTGTTGAACTTGTTCATTGTATATATTTCTTTTCTTTTTTGAATTATACTTTTAAACAAGAAATTTTATCATATGGGATGAGTCATTAGCTCGTTTAAGAGTTATGGGTGATAATTATAGAGTTGGTAGATAAATTTTTGTAGAGAATCCTTGCTAAGTTAAAAATTTCCTTTTCTGACTGATACATAACAACTATATTTTATGATATCATGAGTCTTTTCAAAAAGTAAATGTCTTTAGTAAATTTCAAATTATTAAAAAAAATAAAGTTTATTCAATTCTCATAATTATAGTCATATTTTTACTTTACTTATTTATAGAAGCAAAAGATCAAAATAGTTTATCAGAAATTTTTGAAAATTTGAATCAACCAAAAATGATGCTATTTTCAACTTTTATTTTCCTAAAGAAAAAATAAAATTTAAAAGCTTGATTTCCTAAGAGAAATATTTTTTGAGAATTTGACCATTTACAGGCAAGGAATCTTTCTTACCTGATAAGTTTTGCAGTAAAATGGTGGATAAGCCTAGTTTTTCAATGATTTGAAATGGACCAAGCCATAATCCTTGGAATTTGGTATGCTTACCTTTTTCCTCATGTGCCTTATCCCATTTCAAAGAAAGATCTCCTATTTTAAAAAAAATTGAACTAGTGGATGATGTGTCAAATGAGGTTCTCACTATTTGTTGATGATGAGCATATATACCTTTAGCCTTTTCTCTTTGTTCTTCCATTTTAAGAATTTAATCTTTTCTAAGTTGAAGGGAAGACAAAGGATTTTCATCAATAAACTGCACTAAAGAGAATAATGGTATTGTTACGTTTGTGGGTAGAACTTCTTATTTCCCATAAACTAACATAAATGGAGAAGTACCCATTGAGGCTTTCTGGGTGATTCTATCTGCCCAAAGAGCAAATAATAGTTCTTTTTGCCAATTTTTATAATTTTGTTCTATAGTTCGTTTGATGATCCTGATGAGGTTTTTATTTGTAGATCCAGCTAAACCATTACCTTGTGGATAATAATTAACTAAGTATTTTAAATTATAACCTCTTCTCAAAGAAAATTGTATCATGCCATTTCAAGAAAAGTAAGATGCATTATCAAATATCAAAGCTGATGGGAGACCAAACCTGGTGATTATGAATTGATCAGTAAAATCTGTAATACTTTGTGTATTAACCACATTTAATGGGAGAGATTCTACCATTTTTTTGAAATAATCTGTTGCAGTAAGAATATATTTGTGTTGTTTAGAAGAGTTTGGAGTTATTTCACCTATAATGTCTAACCCCCATTGTTCAAATGGTTGTTGGATATTTACTGGTTGCAATGGAAATGTTGCTTTTCTTCCTCTTCCCATTGTAGTTTGACACACTTTACATTTTCTTGTTTATTCATGTGCATATTTAAATAGTGTTGGCCAATAGTAGCCAGCATGCGGTATTTTATGAGCTATGGTGTTTCCTCTGAAATGGCCTCCAGCTGGTCCATCATGTAATTCCTCCATTACTTTTTGAGCTTCAGTTTTTTTCTGAACATCTTAATAATACGGAATCATAATTCTTCCCAAATCACACATCATCTATGAGTTTATATTGATTTTATTTAAGTCTTAGAGCACGCTTTGCTATGTAATTAAGATATAATGGAGCATATCCAGTTTTTAAGAAAAATTTCAGATCAACATATTGTGACTGAGAATCATTTAGGCTTACCTCAAACAGTTGTATTTCATTTGATTGACTTCTTCTATTGGTAAATGAGAAGCTCCAGTTAACATCCTGCAAAGATCTTGTCCTTTAAAAATTTTAGAAGGATGTATCTCTACATCATATTCTTGAAGTGCGGTAACCCAATTTTCTCTCTTCTCTCCTACTTCTCGTTGGATTAATAATTGCCTTACTGATGAGTAAGGTACTATTATTTCAGTATGTTTTTTTAGGAGAAAATGTCTAAAATGTTTCAAAGCTTTAAATACATCATAAGCTTGTTTTTCCACAGCTGAATAATTCAACTCAGCACCTTGTATGTCGGAATTAAAAAAAAATTTGGTGCTTCAATGTTTTGATCATTTGGATGTGTTTAAACTGCTTCGTATGATGTATCAGAAGAAAATGTATACAATACAAATGATTTAAGAAAATCAAGAGTTGTTAAAGAGGGAGCTTCAATGATGGCTTTCTTAATTAACTCAAAAGAATTTCTCTCTTCTTTTCCCCATTTAAAAATTGAATTTTTATTGATCATTGATTGTAGGGGTAAGATGATTTGGGAAAAATCGAGAACAAATATTTTTACAAAATTAATTCATCCTAAAAATGATTGCATCATTTTTTTATTATGTGGTAAAGAGATGTTTTCAATTTCCTGAATCCTATTAGGGTCGATATGAATTCCTTTTTTAGAGACAATGAACCCTAATAATTTACCTTCTGATATGGCGAAATAACATTTTTTAGGATTAAAGGAAATGCCATATTTTCTACATCTTTTAAAAATATGTTTTAGGTGATTAACATGATTGCTTCTATACTTAGAATAAATAGTACTGTCATCTAAATAAATAATAGCCGAGCTATTGATTAGTCCTCTAAAATCTATATACATAGCACGTTGAAATGTAGCACCAACATTAATCAACCCAGAATGAATTTTTTGGGATGCGTATGTTCCCCACTTTGTTCTGAATGTTGTCTTTAATCTATCATCCGAATGTACCATAATATGATTATATCCTAAAAATCCATCGAGAAAAGACATCAATTCAAATCCTGCAACTGACTACAATATCTGTTCCATGGTAGGCAAGGGAAAAATATCTTTTTGTCAAGATTTATTCAAATTTCTGAAGTCTATGCAAATCCTAATGTCTCCATTCTTTTTTCTAACTATGGCCATTTTTTACACTGATTTCGAATGTCTAACAGGAAAAATGACTTTTTCTTTGAGCATTTTATTTAATTTAGATTTAATTTGAATTTCTAAATTTGGGTGGATTTTTCTATGTTTTTGTTGTACAGGCTTATCATCTGATGTCATAAGTATGGTGTGATGAATTATGGAAGTATCATATGTCTTAAGATCTAAATAATCCCATGCAAAGATATCTTTATATGTTTTCAATAACCTAATGAATGACATCGTTTCTTCAGGATTTAAACCAAGAACTAAGTTGATTTTTTGAGGTTTTTCTAATGTACCAAGATTAATCAATTCAAATTTAGAGTAGAACTTTGTGTTCTTGAGTTGGTAGTCTTCTTAAACCTATCTTTCAAATCATAGACATCTTCCATTTTGAATACATATTTAGGAATTGGATTTGTGTTTTGTTTATCCTCAACCTGTGAATCATGTTCATGTTCATCTATGATTTGACCTTCATAAGCTCTGTCTGATGTAAGAAAGTCTACTATATCTGCATCATTATTAAATACTCTCCAATTTGTTACATTTTCAGGAACCGAAGGCCTAAATATTAACTCAATTGAAAATCTTTCTCGGCTAAATTCTTCAGATGGTATAAGTCTAGATGCTACATTAGCAAGTAATTCAGCACTTGCGTTTTGTAATCTAGGAACTATGGAGATATTAAATGCAGTAAAATGAGAAGTAAGATTCTAAGCTAAAGTTTGATAATGTTTCAAATGTCCAGAAATACAATGAATTGTATTTCTGAGTTGTCTAACAATTATTTAAGAATCTCCATATACTTGCAAATATTTAACATTTAATCCAATAGCTTTATACATGCCTTGTATCAATGCTTCATATTCTGCAGTATTATTTGTGCATTGAAATTCAAGTTTGCAAGCTAGCATTGTTTTCTCTCCTTGTGGGTTGATTAAAACATAACCTGATCCTACACCATCTTCCTATTTTGAACCATCAAATAATAAAGTCCAAAATAAAGACTATTTTGGGTTTTGATTTCTAAAATGGACGCATCTAGAAGTGTATGTTTGAGAAAATTTTTTGATTTGAGAAATAGTAGTGTCTGTTACAAAAGGTGAAATATGGGCATTGAATGATCCAATAAACGATTCAACTGAACAATTTCCAATAATGTTATTGGTGAAAGCTACAGGTTCATTTTCTTCGTCTAGTTCAGTGACTGTATGTCTCATAAATTTTTCGCGATCAACTCGGATTTGATTTAGTTTACCATTGTATGTAACCACATGTGTGACCAATTGGTAGCAAAATATTCATGTAACTTTTCAGACCAATCCTTGCTTATAATAAGACCATAAAATTCAAGGATTTTTGTGACCAATATATCAATTACTTGTAGCACCTTTGGATTGGATGATAATCTAATGGATACTGACAACATTTCTCCAATAATTTCTACTCTTTTTGTATCCAATTGAATTATATCTACAACAGATTTTTGATGAGTAATGTTCAATTTTGTACATACTGTTATTGGCATAATGTTTAAAGAAGCTCCTAAATCGATAAGAAAAATATGAACATTTTTGTTAAAAATCTCATAAGTCAAAAGTAAAGGAGGAGTGTGAGAAATAGATCTATCACCCATTAAGACCAGATCATTGGGATTTAATGTATTTGAAGATGGTGGAGGTTTTCCCATACCCTTAGAAGCTTGGGATATAACTGGTGATTGTATATGATCTACAAGGATTTCCTTAAGTTCTCTAAGTAAATTTTTCTGTTGTTGTTTTAGTTTGGTCATTTCATGTAATTAAAAATTCTTTGGTATTTTTCATATCTTCAACTATATTATATTCCACTGTATCTGAAACTATCAACGTTTTAGAAGTTTTATTAGGATATGATAAAATAGGATCTATCTAAACAGTTTTAGATTTTTTGGCTATTTTTTTCTCCTTGGTGGGCAGAGATTCTATTTCTGATTTGATACAGTTGAATCAGAATAACATTTAGTTCTTGTAGACACAGGCATAGCTTCACTTTCTTCCTCTGAGGGAAGAATGAAATACCATAAACCATTCAGTTCAACTTCTTCTTCAGACTCTGGTTCTTGTTCATATGGTGAGGGATCTTCAATATCTTGATCAAATTTAGCATTTGAAATCACATTCGGAGTTTGAGATGTTGAAGAAGGATTTTCCTTAAATGGGCGAAATGATTTCTTAGGGGATGAAGTTTCAGCAACCTGTTTCTTTATTTCAATCATGTCATTTGACATAGTCTTTAATACTTTTTGAAGACCTTCAAGATCAAATGGATCTTTCGAGACTTTCTTTTAAGAATCTTGACAAAATGCCACTTTCTGGGATTTCATGTCTTCTATCTCTGAGCATTTTTCTAATGCTAAGATTATTTTCACTATAGCAAGAGATTCTTTCATATTTTCTAAGGGGGTAGCTTTACCATCTCTATGTACAAAAATAGCTATATTAGAAGGCAAAGAAGAAATATAGCACGCTATTTGTACATCAACAATAGGCTTGGAAGCAGTTAGAATTTTGTTTAATAACTTGTTAAATCTCGATTTTAAATCTTTGATTCTTTCCCCTGAACTTTTTTTTAGATTGGAAATAGCATTAATTAGGGATGCAACAGTTCTATCATCTCCAAATTTTGCAAGAAAAAATTTCTCAAAATTTGCCCAATCGTCAATGGATCCTACTGGAAGTGAAACATACCAGGATCCCACGGATCGTTATAAAGTATAAGGAAAAAGCATAACTATAGTATCTTCATGATAAACCCCATTAAGATTCATGGCCAACATAAAATTATTGATATGTTCTTCTGCACGAAGACCATCATCTGGATTATATTTAGGTAACCATTTTTTTGGATGATCTAGAAGAGGATTTCGATTTTCTATCAATACAGCACCAGGATTCGTCCAAGGTCGATTGGCCATAATTGGATTAGAACTTTGTGAATATGTAGAATTGGATCGAGAAGTAGGGGGAATGAATGAAGAACATACAACTGGAATAGTACTACTTGTGATAGTCCTGATTATTTGATTAGTGGAAATGGAAGAATAAGAAGATGTAGATTGAGTAATAGGATGTGAGGAAGTAATTGAAGGGAAATTTGATGTGAATTCACTCGTATTTGACTTAGATTTGGATATAGAGATTTTTTTGTAAGGCGGTTCTATTGGAAACTAAAAAGGATGAATTCTAAGTCTTTCACTTTTGGATCTAGTTAATACACCAGTTTCTCTAAATAGAGAAGTAACACTTTCTTCAGAAGCTTTTGGGTTGACAGGATTTTTAGTAGAAATAGATATTCCTTCTAATTTCTGAATTAAAGACTAAACTTCGGGAGACTCGGGAGTGAATTCTGAAGCGTATGGTTGTCGAGATCGGGAAGTTGTAGAATGTTTTTTGAGAGATTGACTCCTATGAGGGCTTATGTTTTCAGGTTTATATTTATATGCCATTCATAGTCGTTCTCCTTCTAGCACCAAAAATGTTGAGGCCTCAGAAATTTGTGGAAACAAGAAGGGGGATAACCACCCGGTCCGGACCTTAAGAGAATTCCTTTTACGTTTAAGACAGTGGCTCTCACTAGGTATGATGGGACCAGTTTCCCAGATTTGAGTTTTCTATAATTATTGGATTTCTCTAAAAAATATTTGCATAAAGAATTACTAAAAACTAAAACAAATTTATTCTAGAATGTAAAACTTTGAATTAAGTCTAATTTAATCTAACCCAGGATAATACTAGTTTAATGCGATCTAAAATGATATCTATTCAATCTGTGATGATTAAGATCATCACAGATTTAATAGTATTATTACTTTGTAAGATGATTCTCTTGAAAAATAGTTAATCAAAAGAAAATGAGAAACATATCGCATATATTCGATGATCATGTATAAAATAAACCAATTTCTATCTTTATATCGTACAATAGTGCAACTGATATTTCATAAAAAAGTAATCAATTTCATATATAATTCATAAAAGATGAATTCATCACTAATATTCAAAACAAAATTAGCATACATGATAATAGTACCTGATGTGTACTATCCTATTGAACTAATCAGTGATAATAGGCCACATTCAACTCTTCTACCAATAAGTCTTTCAAAGAATACAAAAGTGCATCAACAGTGATTAGCAAAATGATATATAACTGAAAAGGCCGTGTTACATTATTTCATCAAGGCATCCACAAACTTACTTACAAGAAAACATTCTTTGTAAATGTTCTCAATAAAATTCTGGACCCTTCTCTAAATGCATAAGAAAGGTTTAAATACTATACTAACTACTATAATAGTACAGTGTCATGATCTGACTGTGTGGTTTGACCAATAGCTGCCAGTATGCTTCCCAATATGTTTTCTTTAGCCATGTAAGTGCTTCTTCTCAGAGTTGACCTGCGTCTTTCCAACTTTTTTCCAAATCTTTGGTATCAGGAACATATTTGAGATTTCCTTCCTTAATGAGCCTAGAAGTATGTAATATATGGTTAATCATTTTGACCATATTCTTTGACATACCTGCTACTTTGGATATGGCCAATTCTCCTTGTTTCACTCATGCATCCCAGTCTGTAAAAAGAATATCTTTGAAATTATCCTTGATCTTTGGTATATCTGAATTTCTCCCTACTTTTGAATCTTGCCATTAAATATAATCAAATATTTTGGTATTGAGTTCATTCAACTCAATTCTTTGATCAATAACTATGTTTGTCAACTGTTCATTGATTTCCAAGTGTGGAATTATGTTTGACATTTGTACAACAAACAGGCTTTTTTGTTTTGAGAGTAACGCACTTAATATCGATGCTTCTTTTATGAATTCCTCTCCAGTAGGAATTCCTTCATATTTGGTAAGATCTTCTCTCAATTGTTCAATCAGTGAATTTTTGCTAGATAAGTCATTTTCATGACTTATCTTAAGCATTTCCATCTCTTTCTATACTATGAGGAGTTTTTGTTCCACTTTCTGATTTAAAATGTTTCTTTCTTCATCTAGCTGCTACTATAGTTCCATGATTTTGAAATATGTTTCTTTGATCAAAATAGATACTTCTATTGCCTTATCCATTATTGCAGTGGTGTATGCACCAGTGAATTGAGATAGTTGAGTTAAGTTTTCAATCAGATTCGATGGGGTATCTTTCCATACTACTTCCATAACTTCATTTCCCGAGGGTGTTTCAATCCTTCTTCTTCACCTCTATTTCCTTACTATATCTTTATGAAGAGGGCTGTAGAACACATCTAGTGGGGGAATATCGGTCACCTTCAGGACACTCTCATCAGCAGGATTTGTAGGAATGGTTTCTATGTCTTGGGAGATTATAATAGGAATTTAAAAAATTTCTTTTTTTGAAACTACATGTCCCTGTGGAGTTTGAAATTTTGTATTTTTCTGTGATGATGATGCCTTTGGAGTATTTTATAATGAATTTTTGAATGAAGTATATATTTGATCTAATTCACTTTGATTTTTTGAATCTAGTTGTTCTTCTCTAATTTCTTCGCTTGCTTCAATCGTATAACTGGTAATCAAAACATCTTGTGGGATCCATCTCTTAGTGTCGGTATCTTGATCCCTCCGTCAGAGATCAAATTTCTCTTGTTGCATTGCATTAGTAGGTGTCTCATTCAATCAGTTGCATTCCATTAGGAGCATGGATCATCTGACGGTAGTGGTTTGCTGCTCATGTCCCTCATTCCTTTTACCTACTCGCCTATTTCTATTCATTAAACTCATTTACAGTCATTTTTGATCTCATAGTTTGTAAAGAGTCATTTTAGGGTTTTAGTCTCATTAGGTCTAGGGTTTCATTAATCAGGTCTTCAAAACGCCTAATAACGGTTAGCAGGCACATGAGGAAGTTTGAAATAAGGTTTCAGTGCTAAAATTTCATCATTCTATGATTAATAATGATTTTTCTTCAAAACTCTGTTTTGAAGAAAAATAGTGTTTTTATCTCTATGTATAAATGTAATTTTAAATTTTATCAGTAGTAATAATACTTTCACTCGCAACCCTGGTCGCCTTTATCAAAGCTCCAGTCATCCATTCCCTACAAGACAGAAAAGAAAGTACATCATTTAGTCCAAAAAGCCAGAATGAAGCAAAACAGAGTTTTTTTTTAAGAAAAGTGTCAAAATTTGGAACATTACAAAGTGGGTTTTTTTGAAAAGAAAAATCAAAAGCCTTGGCATATAAGATATTTTCATGTTTCAAAACTTCATTTTTATGCCAAGAAGACTGGAGTAAGCCAAGGATAAATCGTGGAGGGCGAAGCAAGCAATTTGAGGGCAGACTGTGTAAAATTTCTGAGCGTGACGCATTGGGTGACTGTCGCGATGCATCGGGCGAGCGCGATGCATTGGGTCGGCTCTCACCGTGTAAATTTTTTCCTACGCGACGCATTGAAGCAGCGCGGCGCACTGGGTTTTTCGCGCGACGTACATGGCAGAAAGCTAATTTATTGCCATTTCTTCCAAATTTTCAAACCGACTCAGTCCATCTTTGTCCAAGTAAGTCCATGCAACTTCTCTATTGCCAATGACATGTGTTTGGTGATGCTTATGAGAATATAAATACAAAAAATCAAACCCTATTATCTTGTTTGAAGAATTATCCTTTAGGGTTTTGAAATTGGTTTTGTGTTAATCATTTCCATTTCCCCCACCTTTTTATTCCCTCCTCACTGTCTATCTTGTCACAAGAAACCCATTTCCCTATTCCCTTGTATCCCTAAATCATTCATTCCTATCCCATTCCCATTATCCCCATCCCAATTGTAAATTTCCCCAAACCCCAAGGCTATCTCAAGAAACCAAGTAACTGCTCCAAAAATCTTCAAGTGGCAAACTTCACTTAATAATAGTCCATCATTTCCACTACTCTATCCCTCCATAGTCCCTCACTTGTTACCACATATTTGGCAACAAAATCAAAGACACCAAACTTCTCATTTTCATCCAAGACAATATAGACCTTGGACATCATGGAGATAGATACCGATACATCTTATGACTGAGACAGTGATTCCACAACTGAATTACATGCACCTAGAAGGCCTCATAAGAGTGGCAGACATGTGAGGGAGGAGCCCACTTCATTGGCTGAGTTGCAGGCCTGTCCTCTTGCCATGGCATGTTTTCAATAGTAGTCTTGTTATCAATTTTGTGAAATGGTTGCTAGGGTCCATCATCATCAAGATCTGCCCCGTTTGTTTGTGTTGCATTTGCATGATGGTAAAGTCAACCTTGCCAGTGTAACATTCACTTTAACACTTGAAACTATCTCTCAAGCAACCGGAATACCAAATGTTGGAGAACAATGGAACAAAAGGCAACAGGTTGATAGGGTACACTATGAACCATATATCAGGCCTAGTTTTGTGAGACAACTCATCAGATTTTTCCCCTTCCGGTTCCTAAAGGATTCCTATGCTCCTTTGATGAAATTTATTATCAAATATTTCAGTTGTGAGGGCCGGTTTTCACGTCTCTATGCCTATCATATCAGGTTATTCATGCATTTTACTAGGGTAAGGATGATGAACCTCCCTTATTTCATGTGCCGGAATATTGAGAAGATGACCACTCTCGTGCAAAGGAAAACTCCTGAGCAGCAGTATAGCAATATCTATCACTTTTCACTTATCAATATTGTGGTTATGCATCAGCTTGGCTTGCAGGGTATTTCATGGGAGGATTTCATTTCTAATGATTTCTTCACAGCTCCTCAGGTTCCTTTAGAGTTTGTTCATGAGGCAGGTGAACCTTCATATCAACATGAAGGTCATGAGACACAGACCACTAGTATTCCGGTGTTTGTCACTTATCAAAGAGGCACTAGAGGGTTATTTGCAGTAGCCATGCGAGTATTATCTCCACCCGCAGTGGAAGGGGTCTCTCTTCCCTCATCATCAGCACAGGTAGAGGTACAGGACAAGGGTAAGATGCCCATGTAGGATGAGGGGCCTTCAGGTGGGCAAGAAACAGATTTCATACTCATTGATGATGAGTTGGGCTCTCCTAGCTCAAAGCTGAAAGAGATTGTTGAGGAGAAGAAAGCAGAAATAGAAACTTTGTCCGTCAAGTTACAAAGAGCCCAATGGATTATCAACTACCTTGAGCAGTGAAAAAAATAGTTGGAAGATCAGAAAACTATCATGGAGTTGATAAATATACATGAGAACCGACAAGCTGCCCAAAGGAGCCAAACCGAGATGACATCCATTGAGCGAGAGATTGAGGCTAATCGAGAAAATTGGCTTGAAAGGATCAATATTAATTTGGAGAAGCTTCTGGAGAAGGCCAACAAGAAAAAGAACATGTTGAGGCACATGAAGAATCATTATTGGGCGAGAAATCATGTTTGCAAGGCACGAATCAAGATCCTGAAGGCAAAGTTAAAGAGGGCATTAAAGCGTCGCAAAAGGAATGATAGACTCCAAATTTTCGCCGAAGCTTCCTTGGCCCAGCATAGTGCATGATGGTAGGCACTCAGCCCAAATTTCAAGAAATTTGGGATACATTTTGTCAATTTTGATTTTTTTTGGCCTAAACATAGATTTTTCTGCCCGACGCGTCGCACCACTTGGCGCGCGCTTATTATTGGGAGCTCCTCTTGGGGAAAAATTTTCATTTTTGGATTTTTCATGAAAATTTATGCATGCCTACCCATTTATCAGAGATTTTGACAATTTTTGGGCCTCCAAAAGGGTCAAAAACACCCTAAAAATGACCTTTCTGCCCCTTTTTGGACACACAGGAAGCAGTGTTAGGAAAGCTCATTTTTGGAGGGGAAAATGGCAACCAAATTCAGAAATTCCACTTCTGTTGGAAAGTAGATAGGGAGAGCTCTCCAACGTGCTATCCTGTGCTCAATTTGGAAACTGGGAAAGCCTTCCAAACTGGCTCCAAAATAGTGCGACACATTGGGGATTTTGGCTCATTTTTCACTCAGTAACTCTGTTTTTCGCCTCGTTTTGGCCTGTTTGACTTTTTTACTTCCACATGTAAAAATATTGATGTAATTTGAAGTAATTTCATGGCTCTTGATGTAATTTTGGAAAAATTTTACTCATGGAAGTAGATTCATTCATCAAAAGGTGAATTGTAACTGAATGAATCAGTTTCCTATCTTATAGAAGCAAGTTGTTCCACTGCCTATTTTCCAATTTTTAGTTTAGATCTTGTTGAAACAACTCCTAAACTAGTGAGATCAACCCCTAGAGGCTAGGGATGGGTTATGCTTGTCTATATATTTTATTTTTTCAGTCATTTTCATGGTTGGACACTTGGGATTGCTTTGAGCTTCATTGTACATTTCATCTCTGCAGTTTGGAAAAGGAATAGACCAGGGTTTGCAGCACTCCTTGGGATTCATGTGGCTCTTTTTTTTATGATGTGTTTCTCTCTGTTAATGTAAGTTTACTGGTGCTTTATGTGTATCATCTTCTCTCTTACTTCTTCTTAAGTTAAACAAACAAGGATAAAAGTGGAATTCATTAGATTTGCAGTGCTCTACCTTGAGTTTTGTTTAATTTTCTATGTTTTCAACTGTCTGAAGAGGATTCTTGAAAGTATCTTGCCCTTTTTCAACTCCTCACCGGTCTGAGCTATCCATTTCATTAAAATTTTAAGTGTCAAAACAATTTCCTACCTTGCCCCATTCAGCTCTCTGCAAAACTGATCATTCCCCAGACCCAAAATCTGCTCTTCCCTTTGATCCAAAAAACACCTTAAAAATAAAATCAAAATCTTTTACATATAGACCTAGCCTAAAATCAACCTTTATTCAAGTCATCTCAAGCCTCACTGATCATTTTTTGCGAGATTGACAAGGAGAGAGCCCTCTCTCGATCTCGTAGGGCTAGCTACCAGATTAAGCATGGTTTGATGTTACCCTAGACTCTGCCTTCCTTCAGCCTGAGGTAGATTTAGGCCATAAAACCATCTGAGTCTTTTTTCTCTGGATTCATTAGATTTTTGTAATTCTTCAGTTTTCTCATATTTGAACTTGTTTTATAGTTTCCTCCAACCTTGAATTTCCTTGAACAGGTCTTCGTTCTTATTAGAAAAATTTGCAACAAACTGACTGTTGTAGGTGTCTTGCGGGTCAGGCAGCTTATACATGATTTTCAGATCTTTAGGTCTGAAAGAACCTAGAATATCATCCTTGCAGGTTCTTAAATGTCTATCTTTGTTGGAACAGGGTCTCCTATGAGCTGCGAAACTGGTGCAATTTTGAATACTTTTGATTAGATTTAGTCTAGTGCAGGGGTTTTCGGGTGGGTCAAAGCCTCGAAAGCATTGTAATGGGTAAAAGGGTAAACCAGGGGTCTGAAAACCATGGGATGCGGACCATAGGAAAGTATAGGCTAGATTATTATAAATAAAGGAACATTTTGTATTGTAAAGCAGTATAAAATGAAGAGTTATTGATGTGAATTGTGGTTTAAGTTGTATGTTTGGGTTTTGGGGAATGAACTCCTACTAGCTATGTGCGTAGAGATCCAGAGTCCAGCTGTGTGCAGACCCTATTGCTATGTGCATAGGCTGGGAAGGGATTGTAAGAAGGAATTGATGAATTAATAGATAAAGGTTGATAGTGAATTGAATCTGTGAGTACTCTTTGTGTGAATCATTGGTAATTACTGCATTATGTGCTTTCTGTATTTAAGCTGTGAAATACTTGTGTAGTTGTGTTTTCTGTATTTGGATCTGCTTTGTTCTATTTATGCGATGTTGTGCTACTATCATAAAAGCATATAATTATATATATAACACACGTGGATGAGAATAGAAACCTACTTGGCCCTGCACAGAACAAGGCGATCTAGTTATCACAGGGCCAAATGCAGATCTTCTTGCCTTACCTATCCTTTCTTAGGGTACGGAAACCTGGTTCCAGCACCCACCCATACTACTTTGGGTGAGACTTTGACCTGCGCAAGTAGGTCACTGCCAAAAGGGCCAGTAGTATCGGGGTTTGTTGGAAAACCTTGAACTTTGAACTTGGGTCAGGACCCCTTGAGACAAGAAATGGTTCCATTGTCGGGACCTAGATCATTTTGAGAAAGGGATCGGGTACTAACAAGAGAACACGGGAGATCTAACATGGAAGTGAATGAGCGTTACTCTGGATGAAAGTACAACATGGAGCGGTAAATACTATCGAACCAATCAAGAAAAGGATCACTTTTCCTGTAGCCTACTGAGAAGAGCGGCTACGCAAGGTCCACCAGTTACCCCAGCGTCAGACTCATGGAAAAACAAGCCTTCAACCAAAACCTCGCTAGAAGGAGACATGGCAGTACACCTGAAATTACCAACCTTTAAAGGCGCGACCGATGAGGACATGGATCGGTTTTGGCTCGTGGCCGACTCGGTATGGGCTGTGTGGGGGGTGGTAAGCGACACTATGAAGAGAGCACAATTTTCCCTAGCCTTCGAGGAAAGAGCTCTAGACTAGTATATGTGGTACATATCGCAAAACGGGAGCGCATCTCTTCGAGATATTAAGGACGCCCTAAAAAAATAGTTCCGGAAGCCAAAATCCTACTCTCAGTTGGTAGCAGAAGTAAAGGACTTCAACCAAGGTGTGTCTGAATAGGTATGGGAGGCCGATCAACGATTGAAAAAAGCCATCAGGGAAGGAGGGTTCAAATATGATGATAGACAACACACATAATGGTTCATTGCTATGCTGTTGCCTCACTTGCGTATACCGATGAGCCACCAGACCTTTGAGTCGCAGGAAAAAGCCTTGGAAGCTACCATGAAACTCGAAGCTGCACCCAAGGAAGACACTTTGGGAGGGGTACAAAAAATTCAAGAGCAGCTCGGAGCCATGCACCAAGAGATTCAGAGCTTACGGACGGAACGGGGAAAAGGAGCTAGCGCATACCTCTCGTGCATACGATGTCGGGTATCCAGTGTTGGCTGGATAAATCGATCTTGCGGAGAAGATCGATCTCCCTAGTGTCAGAAGACAATATAGAAACAAACAAACAACTAAGTTTGTCTTTCTCTAAATATATTCATTTTAGAAGTAAATGTTATGAAGGTGTTGATCCTACCTTAGATCCAAATGCTTATTTTGCAACCGTAGTTCTTTCGTCGCATCAGTAGTTCTTCCATCGCAACAATAGTTCTCCCGTCGCAACAAGACTTATTTCGTTGAAGCAATAATTCTTCCATCGCTTGAAAGTGTCATCTTTAAAGACCTGCAATCACAAACAAGCAAATATTAAATAGCACCTGTATAACAAATAATTATAAAACATACCTATCATACTGATCAAGGAATCTATGAAATAAATGATCAAACGACAGCTTATTGAAATAAACAATCAAACGAAAATTTATTGAGAAAAACAAACTTGATTGTATTAATTTTGAAATAATAGAAGAACCTTACAACCTTAGCCTTGATTTTGAACACGTCTTGCCAGGGTCCAAAGCAGGAGTTTCCTATACTTTGATAAGCCTTGCACTCTTCCTATAGGGGCACATAGAGGTATGTGATCTTTTCTCACAAAATCTTAGCAGAAAGAAGTCTAAATCTCAATAGCACTTCACCTCAATCACACACTAAATCTTGAACTCCCTTTGAGGCTACCCAATGCCTCTTTTTGTAGTGAAGATGAGGAGGTTAGGGTTCCACCTATGAAGGGATAGAATCCTAATTCAAAGGGATAGGCTCCTCGCATCAAGGGGTTAGCTCCTTAAGGTGTGGGATGCATGAACCTTACAAGAGCGTACTCACCCCCAAAAAATCTCATCCAGAAGCTTCTAGAATTAACCAAAAATCAGCTTTTTCACTTTACTTTCTCGCCCTTTTGACTTTGACAGGGGTACGCAGGCATTACATAGAGAAACTGAATTCTAGAATGCAGGTAACCTTCACATTACCTGCGTACCCCAGCCAGGAACGTAGGTAAGCTTCACATTACTTACGTACCCAGGGTTTTGGAGTTTTTTAGGGTTTTTCCCCAGTTTTTAGTGCTTGACATGAGGAGTAGAGGTTGTAAGACTTGCAGAGGAGGTAAGTATGAGTGACAATGAGCTCATACAGTTAGCATAATGTCAAGGTGACAGTTTTTAGTGAAACATATGGGCATACAAAGGACTAGTGTCCTCTATTGACGGATTACAGGCAAGCAGGAGGACCTAGTCCACTACGTCCTGGCTCCAACAGTTCTGCACTATGATGTGATGATTGCTAGGTAGCAGGGCTACATGATACGACCCAGTGCCCTCGGCTAAGTATGGGCGACTTGAAGCAATAGTGGTGCAGGTTCTGTCGGATGGTAGGCCATGATGAGCAGAACTGTCGCACGTACGACTTGATTATAGATCGTGGAAACTTGTATAGGGTGCAATCAAACCCTGCGTTGCCAAGAACTTCCATGAACATCAGATGCACCCCAGCCAGAGGTAGAGGAGGTCAGGGAGGAAGCGTTGGATGAGGACGTGGGTAGCTAATATGTTATAACTACGAAGAGGTAGGACACTTCACCAAAGAATGCACAAATCCCACCAGGATGTCGTGCAAGTATTGTAGGCAGCTGGACCATGTGGTTGAGGAGTTCCCAATCCTAATAGCCAAAATGCAGGACAAACAACCCACCGCTATGTAGAATGTGCAAATATTTAAAACCGAGATAAGGAATGAAGAGATGACTATGAAATTCATGACACATGGCGGGATGGTCACGGAAGGAACCAAGGAAGCACCGGCCAAGGATCCGACAACCGCTCAGGGAGGATCGAACTTTAGCAAGGGACAAGAAATGATAGTTGCTACTGTGCAGACAACGACGCACCTCAAGATAGAGGAAGGGGTTGAGCCCTTATTGCAGGCATGTCTAAAGTTGCTACGTAACCCATAGGCTGTAGAGAACCTTCAAGCATTAATGCATAGCTGCACAACTCGGTCTGATTCGAATCCCAGCACCAAGGATGTACACAAGATATACAAATATAAAAGATGCACTGGAAGAGAAATTTGATTGACTGCATAGATTGGAGACGACGAGATGGATCAAGCTATTCTTGATATTGGATCAGATGCGAATTTATTACCAAAGAAAACAAGGCAACGAATGGGAGAGACTAGATTGGAGTGTTCCACCATTTAGTTGCGCATGGCGAATCAACAGAAGATCATCCCTCTGGGGAGGCTGCCGAAGGTTACGGTAGATATCGCAGGAGTAAAAGTCCTAGCTGAATTTGAGGTTATAGAAATTGTGGTGGATGCGGATCCTTAATCTGCACTCCTAGGACTAGACTGGACTATAGATATGAGGGGTGTCATCAATATCAAGAAGTGCAGCATGGTGTTTGAAAATAATGGTATGCACGTAATAGTTCCGCTGGATCCCGCAGAAGGTGTGTAGTATACAAAGCCAGCATGTGATGAAGAAGCAATAGATAAAATTTACAAATTGACTATGCAGGATGAAGACTGGATTAAACCTACGGAGGAAGCTAGGAAAAAGACAATGAATTATTTTCTGACTCTGATGAAGAGCTAGAGAATTGGCAAGGCCAGTTTCATGAGGTTTCAGCACTACGATGTCTTCGGGTCACCAGGAACCTCCGCTGCATCTCCACCGAGGTAAGAGACCTACCCTACCTTCAGGACGTGGTTGACATTGGGGAATTTTTACGTGCATTCGAAACTGAAGTTCCTAGGGAACGCAGGCTAGAGGCACTTCCGTTAGCCATACATGGTGCACCTGCGCATTGGTGGGATACACATGGGCCGGTATTCCGCATGTGGGAGGAGTTTCGGAGTGGGATCATCCTGTGCTTAGGAACCCCAGCTGACAGAAAGACCCCGAGGATAGAGGGCCCATGCAGATACTTGCTGACACGGGAAACACAAGGGTGCGATAGGACCCTGCACAAACAAGCTTACCAGGTTACCCATAACCTAGAATTTTGTTCGACTACAGAGCTGCACTAGCCCACGTGCAATTGGGGGAATTTGCGAACCTTTCGGGTAATAGAAGGCAGAAGAATGCTTGACGCAACCCTGCCGCACATAGACACCCTGACCGTAGGAAAAGCGTGCCTGTCAAAGGGTTTGGTGGCCAAATTAATGGAATGGTACCTCAACCGTGTTACAAAACGCCTGGCGCCACCTTTAATTCAGGGTACACGAACAACATGCAGGCGTCCTCTAGCATCTGAAGATCCATGGGAGAGCCCTCAGGTATGAGTAATGATCGTCAAACCACTACACTTTGATAGGAAGGGAGCCTTACCGTTACGCAAGATGGGTTGCTGGTCATCAATGTTGCAATTTATGGTAATTTTTTTTTGGACAATCGATGGTGAGTTTCATGTAAGGGTTACTCTGCCATTGGATAGCGCTCGACGGTATAAGGACAACATGATCACTTCGCGACAGGCCCCATATTTCCTCTATGCCCTGCCTCTGCTATTCTCTTGCTGGATTACTGGGATCGTTGACATTTTCTGGGAAGCACATCCGTTTACTGCTATGGTGAACCCTAACCCGCGAAATGCTACGACTGCTGTGAATCCGGCACCTAGAGATATCATCTTGAGAGGGTCTCGGAATGTTGAAGTGGATCAGATGATTGGTCGCTAGCTCCCTACAGGGGGAATTGACTTTGCACCCCACACAAAGAGGCCCTACAACTTTACAATAGGAATTCCTTACCTTCAGAACCCGGGACCAATTGTAGGGCCCAGTCGGATGGCCTTGGATGATATGAAATCACCACGGGTCGCCACCAACACGGTCGCAGTCAAGTCACAGCTACTACTGAAAGACTATAGGTGCCATTCCTGTTTGTTCGAGTTCTGCAACAATCTGCTTGTCGTGTTTCTAAATCACTTTGTAGATGGACATATATTGAAAGTAAATACATATTAAAGACAAAGTAAATGATCAAATGATGGAATATCTATTGAAATGATCTATTTTGAAAGAAAAATCTGGGAAACATCTATATTATTAATTAATCACAACAAATCAATAACTCTTTACATTGGGAGGATAAAACACAATTAATATTTCCTGACATGATTTATCTTTGCATAAAATATTTATTCAAACCTGTCAAATCCATCACATCATGCACTTTAAACATGTCTTAATGACACGTATTTACCTTTTGTTTATGCGATATGCGATTTCGCGATATTGCGAAATCAAAATATCGCAGAAATCGCAGTATCGCAAAATTGGAGAATCGGGAATTTGATAAGAATTGTTTAAATTTGTACAACGAAATTTTGTGCTATGTGATTCGTAATGTCGCTTGCAAAACCTTAAATCGGCAATCGCACAATAATGATTTCATTGTTTTATTGTTTTAACTTTTTAATAAGAAAATATTTATGCAAAAATGTAGTTTGCGATAAGGATGTTTTATTTATTTCTTTTTTTATTTTTGTTTTTTATTTAATTTAAAACAAGTGATATTTTTTGGAATTTGATTTTTATAAAAAATAAAAATATATTTCTAAGAACGGTCCCTATTTCTTATTTATCAAAGGTCTAGATTATTTTTAAAATAAAAAAATTGGGGGGTGGGGGGGGGGGGGGGTTTGCATAGCACAATAGGCAATAGGTCCTTGGAAAGAGATTATTACATGACTTGTATATATTCCATCTATTATGGAAACAACAATTTTGAAGGATGAAGGAATGTAGATGGTAAATTTGCATTATGAAGGACATAATAAAAGTGTTTCCACACCTAAGAAAAGGAACATATCTTCAACAGGTACAATAACAAATCTAATTAGGGAAAGGGTGGTTAGATAATTGTATGTAAGAAAATTAAATAGCTGAAATAATTTTCGATATGCCTCATATGGCTAGAAGATCAAGAATCTCACAAAATATTTCAGATGATAAATATAATAGTATTGATCAACATTAAGTATAGTCTCTAGAATAAATAAAGGGATTTAACATTGAAAACTCCAAGGAAGATGTTATAGCTTGGTAATCAAGATCGATCCATGGTCACTCATATCGAAATGAACAATTGGAGAAATATTCTTGTACAATTTGGAGATCTAAATGATTTTGATCTCAAAGGACTCAAGAAAGAAAATAATTTTATGAAAGGGCCATCATCATAAGGTAAATATTGTATTAATATTTTGATATTGTTTATCTGGTTGACATATTGTTTTTATACTTGAAAATACATTGCAGAAATGCATACTTGTAGTTGAGGAAAATTAAATTGTTGACATTGAAATCAATTCAAAGAACATATGGATTGAGTGAATTATTTTTATTATGTAGTCAATATGTTTATATTATAATATAGGAATTGAAAGTTATAAGTATAAGAATATAACATGATTTTTGTGAATACCATTTTCATGTTTAAGAGGGAGCTATTGCTAAATCTAATTTGGAATGCTCAATACAATTCCTTTACTTATGGTTACTAGAGGAAAGTGATATGAAGTGTTGATGGCCTAAAACCTGTCATGACATTTAATGAAGAAGTTGGATCTATAACATCCAGGAAGAAAGAATATTAATATGATGAGAAACAAAGGAAATAAGGAGCCATGTAGCTATCTCCATGAAGAGCTGGTAGGTAATACACTTATGGAAACATGATAGATAGCTTATGGTTATAACTTCCCAATTTAAAAGAAGTGGAAACATCTCCTCTATACTTTAGAGGAAGTATAAAGTCTCCTTAATATTTGTGAAGGAACAAGGATCTATTCTCGAAATTAAGTTGCAATAGATATTTCCTCTCTGGTTTCATGGGTTTCATTCTCTTTTAAACATGGGTTTCTTCATTCTTTTCTTTTTCATCATATTTTCATTTAGTCAAAACAATCTTTATGATTAGTATAATACCCTATTGGGAAATTTTTAATACCTAAAAGAGATTTATTTTGAGTATAGAAAATCCTATGAGTGTCCAAGCTCATGTCAGCCCTCACAGTGAAAATGCACCCTAAATAGGGGTATTCCACCTCATGGAAAACATATAAATATAAGCATATTGAACCTCATTTAGCTACCATTTGATATCTCAAAAATTCAGTTCGATATGAATCTAGAAGAAAGAGGAAATGAAGATCAAAGGTTTGGGAAAGAAGGAGAAAACAACAAGAAGAAGAAATTGTTTTGGGCTTCTATTCTTGCACACTTGAAAATATTAGGGTTTCTATAACTTTAAGGAGGACTGAAAATTACAAGTCTAAATTGAAAGAGGTTGAATTGCAAATCCAATTTGTAGTGGAGTCGAATAATTTGATTTGGTCTAGTTTTAATTTGGATACCATGGCTTATTTGAAGGAAGACTTATTGAAGAGTTGAATTGTGCCACAATTAGGGTTTTTGCAAATACCATAGAACCAAACATTGTAGGTTGATGTTTTAGGTCGATGTTGGGGGCCAAAGTTGAAGTTGGAAGATGGTTTAAGCAAGATTGACCCTCGTTGACTTGATTGATTTATTACCTAACTGAAAGAGCTTCTTGGAGGGTTGAGTTGGTTCTTGGAGGAGGGCTTGGCGTAGATTTTTGGGTTGAGTTGGTATGTACTTGCAGATAAAAACCATCAGGGTAAAAGTGATATGTTGGGGCCCTTGTTTTTGTTTAAGTTTTGAACTCTTGGCCAAGACATTTTGAACTTTGACTCTTTTTGAGTTGCGGAATAAATACACATGGCAACCGCGACCGCGCCGCAACGACCGGGAGTTGCGGAGCTACCAAGGTGGCGCGGAAGCACTCGATAGCTGGAGATCGAATAGATATAAGTACATATGAAAGAAACACAGCAGAAAACAGAAAGTGGAACACGCAGACATCAGAAGAGAAGCTGGGAAAAGCCAGAGTGAAGACACATAGAAGCTGTCAGTCGCGAGGAGCGGGTGAATAAATGACGATCACCCGGCTGAAAAGAAAGGTTGTTGAAGGTTGAATGGATACGAGAGAAGTCGAGAGGAGCGAGACAAGGAAGGATGCGCAGAGCAGCTGCGGAAGAATCATGCTTGTTCTTCCTATGGTTCCTTACTTTCCATGTTCTTCCTTTCTGTTCTAAAATCCATCTGTATCAGACTTGTGAGTTATCAGAGAGAAAGCTATGTAATCATGTGTTCGGCCAGAAGAATAATATAAGGGAAGATTGCTGTCTCAATAAGTTGTTCATGTGCTGTAATGTGTTTACACTGATTTAAAATTTTAAGTTGCGACTGTCCGAATACTTAGTAAGTGATCTTGCATGTGTAATTTGGTATATGTAATGGATGCACTTTCTTTCTTTGGTTGCGGGTTTATTCCTTACCAGTGATCTCATCCCCTTATGCATGTGGTCGCGGCACGCCTCGGGTGAGACGCACTGCTCTCCAAGGGCAGGGTGAAAATGACGGCGTGTTCCTAGACTACACTGGACTCCTTGTTGGCCACACCCTTGAACCTGGGTCTTGTCCGCGAGACCTGAATTTTCGCCAACAAATGGTTCCGTTGCCGGGACCTGCATGTTCTGAGGGGATCTAGATCATGGTCTCGAGGATTTTTGAAGGAGCAATACGGCGATGGTGGGACGATCATCTTGACCAGTTCATTGCTCAACAAGCAAAGCTGACCAAGAAAAAGGAGGCGGCAATCAAGGAGCTTGTTCTTTTCTCTGATTCAGCCAGTGATACGTACGAAATTTTCTGGGGAAGGTTCCCTACTGACCTTTACAATTGGTTGCGAAGGTTATGAGCGACGGTGCCCCAAGAAGGCTCGGGGAAGATAAACCGCAGGTGGGTGCACGAAGACCTCGTAGCACTGCATCGGGTAGACACTGAACTAACCCGCGCAGTGGATTTTTGGGTAAGGACCACATTGGAAGGATACGCTGTGGAGTTTGCTGCTGAGTGTTACCAATCCTTTTCGAAGGCCGAGGCTATTTTTCACTCAGGGCTGAGGGGGAAGCTGTTGAAGGAGATTCCGCTGTGGATCAAAGCCTTGATGGTGGACGAAGGGTTGATTGAATTCCACAAAACAAGTATGGAAGCGTAAAACATCCGTACTGGGGGAAGGAATAAGGGGACCGATGCCGTGTAGACTGTGAAAGTGGGGAGCAGGGGATGGACGTTGAGGCCGCATGCAAGTTGCGGGAGCTAAGTGCACATCGGCGGGCACAGATCGCCGATAGGTGGCGAAGAAGGGTAATGTGAGATTTGAAGAGAAGAGAGATCGACAGGAAGAATTAGAAGGAGGCGCCTCAGAGGACGGGAGTTATGGGTTTGGATACCCGGAAAGAAGACGGGACAGCAGTGGGAGTGCAGTGGGTGCATGGGAGCCCAGCGACGCGAGAAAGAGAAGTAACGACTAGCGAAGATAACGGAAAGATGCAGCCCGAAGAAAGTTTCGATGATGAATGGCACGGCGTGATGCAACAGATGTTCCAGGATCAGACGACACCCACCCCTCCAGGCAGCCCTACGTCCCACCTTCCGCATGGCCAGGATCCCGACCTTCCCCTGGTACTTTATCAACCTTTAAGAAACATTTTTATTCATTTACAAGCATTAAGTCAGTCATACAGTAGTTCAGAAGCATCGGTAACGCCCGTTAACAGCAGCATTACCAGTAGTAGTACTTTCCCTAGTGGGACCGTTATGCAACCAGGACCCGGAGGCTTTATCCTAGTTAATTCTCCGCAAGTACATATGGCTGGATCTTTCACCCGGTATCCAGAGTTCTCTGGCCGGGGCAACGACGATGTAGAACAACACTGGTATCTGTGCGAAGCCATCTAGAGGGCTCGCCAGACGCCTGATGCAGGGAAGTTAATAGAATTCCAAACCACGCTCAGAGAAAGGGCTCTGAGATGGTTTATCAAGTGGTCTGAGGCGCACCCCAACCCTGTAATTGCGGACGTAAAGCGAGATTTTGTGCTAGAATTCAAGCTTCCCCAGACAGACCAGCAGGGCCTGTCAGAGCTGTGGGAAATTAAGCAGAAGGAAGGTGAGACCGCGTGGGAGTTGATGCGGCGATTCAAGGATGCGATCAGGAAACTCAGCTACCCGATCGATCCAAACCACCAGAGGGACTGGTTCATCAAGGCTCTGCTCCCCTTGACACGAACCCCTCTCACTCAGTAGAAGATTGATAATCTGCAGGATGCTTTGGAGCAGGCCATGAAAATTGAAGCCATGGCGGGAAACCCCCAGGAATACAGGGGGGGGATGGCCCCGCAAGACCCTTCTCTGATAGGGTTGCAACACCAGATCGCCAGCTTGACCGAAAAGCTCAAGGAACTTCAGCCAGCGAGACCAGCGCGACCGAATGTTTGGTGTACACATTGCCTGGTCGAGGGACACGTCGCAACCGAGTGTCCTCGGTTGCGCGGCGCAGGAGTTGGACCGTCAGTTGCAGCAATTCAGGGGGGTCCACCACCAGGGGGTGGCATGGCGATGAACCCGCAGGGAGTCTACCAGCCGCAACAGACTTATGCGGGGTTCCCACCGCAACCGGGTTCCTCCACAACAGAGTACTGCGAGATCTGTCGAACGCTGGGGCATCCACCTCGGATGTGCCCGATCCTACAGAAGTACTCCACGGTGCCGAATAACGTGTATTGCAAATTTTGTGTGTCCACGATGCACAACACTGAGCAGTGCAGGGCGCTTGACGCACTTGCGGATCGACTGGATCGTCCCTCGTACAGGGTGAACGAGGCTACGAGGGGAAGAGGTGGTGGCATGCGGGGAGGCCGAACAGGAGGACGCGGTCCAGTAAAATGTTACAACTATGACCAGGAGGGTCATGTAGCTCGAGAATGTCCCCTTCCGTGACGACCCTAGTGTTCCCAGTGCCGGGTCAACGCCCATGCTACAGAGGACTGTCCGGAACTCATTAAGAAGTGGGAAGAGCGGGCGAGGCAGAGGGGAGCGAATCTGATAAACTCAGAACCTCGAGGGGCCGCAACCCCTGACATGCAGAACGTTGCAATAGTAACACGGGGCGGAAAGAAGACTGGAGACGATGCCCCCGAGAAGGAGCCAGCACGAGTGGTACGGCCGGCATCCCCAAAGAAGTTGATCAGGCCCGAAGTCCAGAAGAAGTATTTTCAGGAGGCGGTCGAGGCATTCGCCCAGTTGCGGAACGAGGGAGGGTTGGAGGAGCCCAGGCGGACAGAATCCGGTGCGCAGAATGTCGCAGATACTGTGGTCGAGGATTGGCTCCGGCTATTCCTCAGGATTGTTGATAACGCTGTGCTGCGGCAGCAGCTCAAGCACGCTTTAGACGGAGCGCTGCAGGGGCGCACAGAACCCAGAGATCCGGTGGACGCTAGGCCTCAATACGTGCAACGTGTCAAGTGGAACAAGCAACAAACAGGCAAAGAATTCTGACTCAACACGCAGGTTGCAGGGTTCCAAATCAGCGACACCATGTTGGACTTGGGTTCCGATGTAAACATACTGCCCCGAAAGACATGGGAGGCTCTTGGAAAGCCACGGCTCACCTATTCCCCAATCCAACTCAGGATGGCGAACCAGTACTGCATTTTGCCAATCGGCCGACTCGAGGGTGTCGAGGTTGATGTTGCGGGGGTGAAGACATATACTGATTTCGAGGTTATTGATATCATGGGCGACAAGGATCCCTACCCTGCCTTACTTGGCATTGATTGGGCTTTTGAGAATTATGCCATCATCGACCTCAAGAAGAAGCTGATGATTTTTGAGGATGGGGAGGTACGGGTCACTCAGCCTCTCGACCCGTATCAGGGTCCGCAATATACAGAAATAGTGGACAGTCGGGAGGATGCTCAGATGATGGACCATCTCTATCAGATGACTGCAGGAAAGCGAGATGATTATATTAACCCGACCGCAACTGGCTCTATCAGTTGGCGGAGTGTGCAGAGCTCGGAGCTCGGGTCCGAGCTCGCGTGGGATGACTGGCAGCAAGGGGGGTATGAGACCACCACGCGGAGATGTGCCTCCATTTCTCAAGTCCGGTGGATAGGGACTGAGATCCGCGGATACCCCACCTTATCAAACATGCAAGCAGTAAATACTTTTATTGCCAAGGTGGAAGACCGGGTCCCAGAGGAAAGCCGGATACCACTTTTGGATGTGGCCTTGAAGTCAACATCGGGACGATGGTGGAACAATCACCGCAACACTGTGTTGCGATGGGAGCGTGTGGCAGATGCTCTGCGGTCACGCTTCAAAGAGGATGAAGGGCCCTGCATTACACTTAAGCATCATGGAGCTTCCGACCCGCGACAGCATTTGCGGGCGTGCGAGGAACAGTGGCGTAGCGCCAGGTACCCTGAGGAGTTGTGGGTCCACAGGTTTGTCCACTCCCTGGGTACAATTCCCCAGGCCTGGTACCTGGAGGAAGAGCGGAAACGGGGAACCCGCTCCTGGCAAGCAGTCGCGGAAAGGTTCGTCCAGAGCTTCTCGTTCGAAGGGGAGACGATGCAGGAATCTCAGGTGCTACAAGCCGTCAAGGAGGTTCTATTTTTCCGCCATCCCGAGCCCGATGAGGGCCCGGTGACGTCACGCCCTGAGGTCAGGCGCGAATTGGTTTGCCAACGGATTGACGGCGATCCGGAGGATGATAGTTTGGAGGACCTTAGGCATCTCTATTTTGACGAAAAGGAGGGTGAGCAGAGCATCCGTGACGAGCCGACGACAGAAGGAGTCCACTTACAGCCGCTCAAGACAAAGCAACTAAACATTGGAACAGAGGAGAAACCTAAGCTGGCAACAGTGGGAGATTACTGGGACGAGGAGACGACAAGAGAAATTTTCAGCCTCCTCCGGGAGTATGAAGATTTATTTCCGTCATCAGTTGCGGACCTGAAGGGGATCAAGGGGGATCTGGGCGAGATGCGCATCACACTGAAACCAGGAGCCAGGCCGGTGAAGCACCGACCCTATCGGTTGAATCCACGTATCAAAGAGAAAGTTAAGATGGAAATTTACAAGATGCTGGCTGCAGGTCTCATCTTTCCAGTAGAAGAAGCCGAATGGGTAAGCCCCATTGTCATCCAGAACAAGAAGGACAAAGTGGAAATCCGTGTCTGTGTAGACTATCGGAGCTTGAATAATGCTTGTATCCATGATCCGTTTCCCACTCCTTTCAGCGATGAAGTTCTAGATCATGTCACGGGAAACGAAGCTTATTCCTTCACCGATGGGTTTTCGGGCTACCATCAGGTGCACATCGCCGAGGAAGACAAAGCAAAGACGACATTCAACACTGAGTGGAGATCATTCGCATACCACGTTATGCCGTTTGGTCTGAAGAACGCACCGGCTGTGTTTTCCCGGATTGTCATTGCTGCTTTCCGGGAGTACATTCACAAGTTCCTGGAATTCTATATGGACGACTGGACTGTTTACAGCCTGCTGAAGAAACACGCTTCCCTGTTGCGTGTTATGTTCGATCGATGCCGCCAGCTGCAGATTTCCTTGAACTTGAAGAGATGTATTTTTGCAGTACCATTCGGCACACTCTTGGGCCACGTGGTGTGCAAGCAAGGGGTCTGCGTTGATCCTGCCAAGGTCGTGGTCATCGTCCACATGGAGGCCCCCGAGACTGTGAAGCAGTTGCGGGCACTGCTCGGGCACACAGGATACTACAGGCGGTTTATCCGCAACTACGCCAAAATCACTGCCCCTCTGGAGAAACTGTTGCGGAAGTCAGAAGCATTTGAGTGGACGGCGGAGTGCAGAAGGGCACTCGACACATTGAAGGAGAAGTTGGCGACAGCACCCATACTTGTTCATCCCGACTGGGATAAGCAGTTCCATGTGCACATTGATGCATCCGGAATTGCACTTGGAGCTGTATTGGCGCAACCCGGGGAAACGACAGTTGACCACCCGGTATACTTCGCCAGCCGACGGTTATCGAATGCGGAGAAGAATTACACCACGACCGAGCGGGAGGCGTTGGCGATGGTGTACTCTCTCCAGAATTTCTGCCACTATCTTCTGGGCGGCAAATTTACATTTTTCACGGACCATTCTGCATTGAAATATCCGGTCAATAAGCCTGTGTTGGAAGGAAGAATCTGTCGATGGCTTCTACTTTTTCAGGAGTTTACGTTTGAGGTGATTGTCAAGCCTGGCAGGTTGAATGTTGGTTCCGATCACTTATCCAGGTTGGAGACGGGAGAGAATGAAGGTCCGTTGGACGATCAGCTGCCGGATGCTGACCTCTTCCGAATAGAAGCCGTACCAGATTACCTGGCTGACATTGCCACTTATCTGACTATGGGACAATGCCCTCCGGAGTACACCCCGCTTCAGAAACGCCACTTGGTTGTCTGGGCGGTCGACTATCAATTGATCGCGGGGCAGATGTACAAACTGGGTCTGGATGAGGTGTTGCGCAGGTGTGTTCTTGACCATGAACGAGAAGCAGTGATGTGGGAATGTCACAGCGGTGTTGCGGGAGGACATGTGGGTGCGAAACCCACCGCAAGGAAGGTGCTTCAAGCTGGCCAATGGTGGCCGACGATACATGCAGACTGTAAGGCCTATGTGAAGTGTTGCGATGTTTGTCAGAGGACAGGAAAGCCTTCACACAGGGACGAGCTCCCGCTACACCCGGTGCATGTGTTGCGGTCGTTTGAGAAGTGGGCTGTTGATTTCGTAGGCCCCATCGCACCAATCGCTCGACATTCCAAAGCCCGGTACATCATTACCGCAATGGATTACCTCACACGGTGGGCTGAGGCAGCAGCGGTACGTGACTGCTCGGCAGAGACCGCTGCCCGGTTCATCTTCGAACACATCATCAGCCGCTTTGGCTGCCCACGGAGCTTAACCAGCGATCAGGGTATGCATTTCATTAATGCCACGGTCAAGTCACTATTGGACACATTTATGATTCAGCATCACAAAAGCAGCCCATACCACCCACAGGCCAATGGTATGGTGGAAGCCTTCAATAAGATTCTTGAAAAGGGCTTGACTAAAATTTGCAATGCTCAGCGGGACGACTGGGACGAGCGGCTACCAGCAGCCTTATGGGCTTACCGGACCACGGTAAAACGTTTGACCAACCAGACGCCTTTCCAGTTGGTGTATGGACGGGAAGCGGTGATTCCCGCCGAGTTCGCCGTACCCAGCCTTTTGATCGCAACGTCCCTTCACTTCTCAGAAGAGGCGTCACCTAGGGAACGCCTTCAGGAGCTACAGGAGCTGGATGAGGCTCGATTTCTCGCGGAATTCCACCAGACGGTTCAGAAGGCCAGACAGAAAGCATGGCACGACCGCCACATCAAAACCAAAGCCTTCCAAGTTGGCAGAAAAGTTCTCTTATACGACAGCCGGTTCCAGAAGTTTCCAGGCAAGCTCCAGATGCACTGGTTGGGACCGTACTTTGTCATCGAGATCCGCGACTCAGGAGCCGTTCGGTTGGCACAACTGGACGACACAGTTCTTCCGGGATGGGTGAATGGCGCACACCTGAAACCCTACCAGGAGTAGGTCCTTCTCACTTTTCATCAATAACTCTCGCAACCGAGAGAACCCGTAGAGTAGCGTAGTTGAATAACTCTCCCGCAACCGGGATGAGTGTAGGTAGTCTTTTCCGTTCATAGTTAATCAGTCAAATAACGAGTCAGTTGCGGGAACCTTACCGCAACCGACTGTGGTCGGGGTGGGCCAGTCCAGTGTGTCGCAGTGCCAGTCCAGCGTGTCGCAGCGCCAGTCCAGCGTGTCGTTCACGTAGGATCCATCCTCGTGCCGGTGTCAGTCTAGGTCATTTCCGTCAGTCCTTTTGTCAGTCCGTAGGATCGCTCAGATTTGGTCATAAATTCCCTTAATAGACAGTAATCATACCGTAATCATTTGCCATCACCCGCAGTTCCCTCAGCCGTCGAGTCCGCCCATCTCCCCATGACCCCGTCAGCAACTGTCAGATTACACACAGGCCTGCGATTGATCGCACGATTATCGTTGGCAAGAAAGATAGCAAGAATTAATTGCCGTTATGGAGTCTCATCAACTCCGCGCGTGCCAGCAGATGGCCCAATTTGCATGAAGGCTATCAGCACAAGGATGACGGACCAGTTCAATTTGGAAGTTGCAGCGACTCTGGAGCATTCGCAGTATCAGAGCCCACAGCACCTCGAAGGAAGTTACAGAAGAATCGTCCAAGTCTATCAGCGGCGCGCCAAGATGCCGAGAGCTCTCCTCTCAGTCCATGAACCAGCGTTAGATGGAAGAATTCACCGTGTAGAGCCGCTGGTCGGCAAGTATGACAATGCACCATGTATGGATGCCAAGTTGTCCGACCCGGCTGAGTTTCCTCACCTCCATTAGCAAATATACATGGAACACCATTACACGCCCGGGAGCAGCTCCAACAATCGGATGCGAGAAGAATTCAGGGGCCTGTAGCAGTCGACCTTGATGCATTTGAGGAGTCTTCCCGTCTTCGGAACTACAGGACCAGCTCTGCAATGTACCCGGTTCCTCCTCAGTCGGGTGCAGAACGGGTCCCTGTGGCTTAATGAAGAAATTCCAATACATGCTGCAGACATTAATCGGCTTACAGGGCTATCTCAAACTGGTGCAGATGTCTCCACTGCGGGCCAGACATCCTCCAAGTGTGCCCGAAAGTCGGCTGACGCGGACCTCTACACCAAGTATGGCACTCGCCGGGGTGGTAAAGGTGCCAAGATGGATTTGATAAACGTACCAGAAATCCGATTCGCTTGCTACCTAATCGCTAGCAAGACCATGCGCCACTACACGAAGGGAGAGTGCACTCTGGACACAATTTCCATTGCAGAGCATTGTGTCCAGGGAGCCAAGTTGAATTGGAGCTCGTTTGTGTTGAAGGAACTCTTCGCGGCTTGCGAAGACAACTACAAGCGGACTACCAGTTTCATTTATGGGTACTTGCTCTTAGCGTTCGCCATGTGGAAATGGCACCTTCCTCCTATCCGGACACCGACGGAGATCACCGTGAGCCAGCCGCTCGCGATGAAATATTCCCCCTGGCAGGTGTCCATGGACCCCAGCAGCAAGCAGGTGAACGCAGAGGCGTTCCGGGCGTGGTATGGTATGATGAACGATGTGGTCACTTACCAGCAACGGGTGCCCCGGCACCTGTTGGATGAATACAATGAACAGGTGTGGTTTGGAGTCAGCCACAACCACACTTTCATCCGGCCAACTTGCGTACCGCACCACACCTTTCATATGGTGCCCCTTCGCTTCCAGCTGAATGACAATGTTTTCCACAGGGAGGTCTCCGCGTGGCCGGGGGTTGTCCAGCACGTCCGTGACGGGATCATCTGCTACAATTTTGAGGGGATGAGGCCCGCACAGCAGCCTGCCGCGACCGGCGCAGGGGGATCTTCACAAGTTGCGGCGAAGACAACACCAGATGAAGCTGGGACCGCGCAGGACCTGCCTGAATCGCTGGTCCCCATTGTCGAGCATTTCAATGACCAGGTACGACGACTCAATGTGGCAACCCAGGTTGCTTCAAGTGGTGCCCCTATATTTCCTTCTTTTGCTGAATTTCATATTAATCGGTCCCATTGTCACTCCAATACCGCCCCCCTCATTTCCCTCATTCCCACTAACCTGTTCACTTCTGCCACCCCCCTGATCACCCCAATGGGTGACCCGGGCCCCGAACCCGATTCCTCTGGCCCACCTCCATCCAAAAGGGCCCGAACTACGGTCACAGATCCAGTGGTGGATCTTACGGAGGATGATCCACCAGCCACTCCGCCCACAACAACTTTGATTCCGGAGGAACCGCTGATTGATCCGGCAGATTTCCTCAACCTTCGTCTCCCTCCCACCTCTTTCACTCCATCCACCGCCCCCTCCACCAGCCGACCACATGCCACCTCCCCCAATCCGTCCAACTCATCAGCCACTGTGTCAGATTCTTTGATCCGGGAACTTTTCGGCGGTGACCACGGGGCGGAGGTCACCTCTAGTACTGCAGCCGTGGTACCACCGGTCGACCCCGTGGCCACATCCCGGGATCCTCTTCCCACTATATCTGTCCAGCCAGCCATAGTTGGAGCTGATTCGGCCGCCCCTTCCATAGAGCAGACCACGCAGCAAGACCAGCCAGAGCCTGATATGGCCACTTCGGTGCGGCAGCAGACGCTGGTCCAGTTTCCAGAGACTTCAAGCCGACCAGTGACCGGCAACCAACCTTCACAGGAGCAGGGGCCGGAGCAGGGCACGCCCAGTACAACCAATGCAGAACAATGGAGCCCAGCACAGCTGTATCTGCTCATTCAGCGGGCGGCCCTGAAGGCTGAGCAGATTCACACAGAGCTACAGCAGCGGTGTGCCGAGCAGCGTAATCATATTACGGCGCTTACTGAACAGTGCAATCAGTTGCTGCGGGAGAAGACCAACCTCTAGGAGCAGGTCAACATTGCTATCCAGGCGATCTCCAGCGTATGGCCCGCTGCACGGGCTCACCATGCTCCCCTTCCCACCAGAATCGAGGAGGACACTATCGCACTATAGGCTCACCACCTCAGGGAAGTTTTCACTATTGTTTGCAGGGAGAACCAGGAGCTACAAGCGGTGTTAGCCGCATGGCCTACCCTTCCAGATCCATCCAGTGTCCATTCAGAATAGGTGGCTGCTAAGAAAACACAGGCAGTCAGTATGCAAGCAACTCTCCATTCCATTGCAGCCGCGGCTTCTGCCTTTCTCCGAAGTCTGCAGGAGTGCTCACTCACGCTAGCTGTCAAGACACAGCCTATCGCTGCTCAGCTGCAACAGATTGCCCATGACATCCAAGCGACCGCGGATCCAGCAAGGTTAGATCAACTTTACGCCCAGTCAGACGAACTTGAACTTCACATGCAACAGACTGAGGCCGAATCAGCAGCGGCCAAGCACGTTATCAGGGAAGTTCGCCCACCCATCCGAGCCCAGGCCGACTCACTCCAGCAGCTAGATGACAAGGCTGAAGCACAGCTTGCCACGTTGTTCGGGGATGCCCCGACGACCATCGATGGAGCCGCCGCCACCCGAATCTCTCAAGAAGCCGACTTGCTGGTGCAGGAATGGCAGCAAGCGGTGGCGGACTTCACCCAGCTCCGAGAATCAGCACTCCGCCCGGTCCCAGGGTTGGGGCCCTTGTTTGGCCAACCGGATGGGGGAGCACAGCAGGAAAGGGCGCCGGACGAAGGAACAACAGAGCAGGGCACGGAAGCCAGCGGGGGAATGGAAGTAGAAACTGTTATTTGTGATTGACTCGCGGACGAGTCAAGGAATTGTGGTCGGGGCCTGTTGGGGCCCTTGTTTTTGTTTAAGTTTTGAACTCTTGGCCAAGACATTTTTAACTTTGACTCTTTTTGAGTTCCGGGATAAATACACATGGCAACTGCGACCGCGCCGCAACGACCAGGATTTGCGGAGCTACCAAGGTGGCGCGGAAGCTCTCGATAGCTGCAGATCGAACAGAGATAGGTGCAGATGAAAGAAACACAGCAGAAAACAGAAAGTAGAACACGCAGACATCAGAAGAGAAGCTGGAAAAAGCCAGAGTGAAGACACAGAGAAGCTGTCAGTCGCGAGGAGCGGGTGAATAAATAACGATCACCCGGCTGAAAAGAAAAGGTTGTTGTTGAAGGTTGAATGGATAAGAGAGAAGTCGCGAGGATCGAGACAGGGAAGGACGCGCAGAGCAGCTGCGGAAGAATCATGGTTGTTCTTCTTATGGTTTCTTACTTTCTATGTTCTTCCTTTCTGTTCTAAAATCCATCTGTATCAGACTTGTGAGTTATCAGAGAGAAAGCTATCTAATCATGTGTTCGGCCAGAAGAATAATATAAGGGAATATTGCTGTCTCAATAAGTTGTTCATGTGCTGTAATGTGTTTCCCCTGATTTAAAATTTTAAGTTTCGACTGTCTGAATACTTAGTAAGTGATCTTGCATGTGTAATTTGGTATATGTAATGGATGCACTTTCTTTCTTTGGTTGCGGGTTTATTCCTTACCAGTGATCTCATCCCCTTATGCATGTGGTCGCGGCACGCCTCGGGTGAGACGCAATGCTCTCCAAGGGCAGGGTGAAAATGCCGGCGTGTTCCTAGACTACACCAGACCCCTTGTTGGCCACACCCTTGAACCTGGGTCTTGTCCGCGAGACCTGACTTTTCGCCAACATGATATTAGAGTGAAATTAGGCCCAACAAGATACATTACTAGCATAAATGGCCTACAAATGAAACTCACTAAGTTGGAGAACAAAGTCTTAGTGCTCACCAACAAAATTGGTGGTTTATACTTCCATACCAGTTACAAAAAGGAACAAAATATAGCACCCATCCAAATTGACTCCCCTACTACTTAAATGATTATTCTATTTCTAGTTTTCTGAGTTTTTGTGATTTCATAGTTGCTAGTTTAACGCCTATTTTAATTATCTATCTGTAACATGATTAGACTTAGCTATTTCGATAATATTTACATGATAATTTCTACGATAATTTTAACAAAATAAATTATGTTTATACTGTTGGGTTTATTTCTCTAAAAAACAAATAATAAAAGAATTTTTTAAATACATTAGTTAAGGAAAATAGTCATTTATCTCTAATATTCCATTTTAACTTTGAATTATTTTATTAACAGTTGAAATCTAACATATATCTAACACCTATGTCAACTTATATGCACTCTTTTCAAATCATTTTTCCTCATTTGGTCCTTGGGTATGGATGGAGTGTCCACCCAAAACGTTGGACACAATCCTCACACCATGCACACAGTAATGACCTCGAGAGGTAGCACCACAATAATATAACTGTACAATTCATTTGACGTGATATTTTTTTTAATTATCGATTTCTCTAATACGATTAAACTTAATTAGTTATATAAATATTACATAATAATGTCCAACACGACAAAAAAAATTATATCTAGATTATTAACTTTGTCTCTCAAATTTCTCAAATAGTTATTACAAAAATAATTATAATAAAATAGTAATAACGTAATTCTTCAAATTAGTAAGAAAATAATACTTTAATGTGTACTCTAACTTATAGACTAAATGGCCTTTTTCATGATATTTGTTTTGGTTAATTTTAATCAAAATTTGGCACATATTTTTTAAGACTGGAGTTTAAGATGTTTAAACTTTTGAAATATATTTCCACATGGGTGTTTGAATCCATTTATGCATTCCAAAATGCATTTTAAACAACAAAAAATCACAATATTTCTTGAAATTGTGTTTGCATATAATTCCCGTGAAAAATCTATAAATTAGACAACGTGATACATTAATAATACTCTAATAAAATTTCATAATAAGTGTTTCTCTAGTGGTTAATAATAAAGACAAAAAATTGTTTTAAGAGTCATGAAGAGATATGCTTTTCCAATCTGAATCTTAAAGTATTATAAAATTTCATAGTAAAGAAAATTAGAAAAAATAATAAATAAAAGTTATGTATGTATGTCCATCCTAAAATAAAAACAAAATATTCTCTAAATATAAAAAGGAATGTCATCTATAATAAAAAATAAAAAAAACTATGCTATGCAAATTTAATTAGTTTTCCATATGACCTAATATAATTTCCTGTAAAATAATTAGAAGTAAAAAAAAATTAAAATATCTAATGTGGTTTATGAATAAAATATTTTAATGAGTTATTTTTGTTTAATTATTGCTTCAAATAGGGCTTCACAACTCTTCTCGCAATATCCCTGATGGCTCTAACTTTTTGAGGAATGGACTTCCCCTAAATCGGATGCATGTGACCATATCTACCACGTTGTGTTGACAGAAGTCAGAACCATAAAATGACTAGCCCCTCACATTGGCATGAGGGCTTGTCATCATTCAAAGATTCTTTGAAATGAAGGAGATTCATCTAGGGAATAATTGCAAGCTAAAGAGGGTCACATTTTCCGCGTTCCTAAAGCAACAATCAACCCAAATTTTTTTATCCCAAACAATCGTCTAGAGAGAGACCAATAGTACATGAAGGATCACGCCATAATCTGAAAATTTTGGGGGATATGGCCCAAGGGACAAGATATCTTGGTCTTGATACAACACAAATGGTTCCCTAGGGGGTAGTTTGAGCTCCGCATCGGAGCCAAAGGGTTTTTCATCATCATCTTCGAGGATCTGGAAGATCATAATCGTATCTTCAGAAATGGACCTTACTTCATGGGAAGTGTTGGCCTCTTCCTCTGATTCTCGGAAGAATTATACAACCCAGAATAGGAGCAGTTTAAATCAGCTCGAGTCTAGGTTCGTCTATACTCACTACCAGATGACTTCTAGGAGCATGATATCCTCAAAGGTATCAACAACTCCATTGGAAAATATTTTAAAATATCAAGGACTACAAAACAATGTCGTCATGTAGCCTTCGCTCAGATTTGTGTCCACATGAACATCTCCCAACCTCTCCTAGATTCTATCGAGTTCGTCTACCATGATTGCACCTAAACCTAGCTTCTCGACTATGTGCATGTGCCATTTAAGTGTCAAAGTTTCCATGAATATGGGAATATTTTCAAAGGTCTAACTTTGACAATTGCAGAGGAAGTGAAGTTTGATGCACAGTTCCGAGATGAAGAATGGTTTCAAGAAATGAATAGATGCCACCCCCACCAGAATCATCCTTAGCAAGATTCTCCTCATACATGCCTAGGGATAAAGGAGGTTCCTGAATCTCAACAAAATCTAACTCCTTAGACCTTTTTTCCATTGGTGGCACCTAGCTCGATCAACTCACCTGATGTCCTCACAACTGAAGATACCTCCCTGGAGCATGTGAAGGATGTGCCATCCTCATCTAAGGAAGTACCCTAGTCCATGGAGGTGGATAAACAACTCGTTATCTCAAGAGAAAATCTGGGCACAAAAAGAAAAGTCTTGGAACACATAGAAGACGACCGAATGTTCAAGGAAATCCTTATCAATACTAGCTGAATGTTGGAAGTAGAGGATAAAAACAACAAAATAAGTGCATAAGAGAAGAAGATGTTGGATATTTTCAAAATATGGTGCAAATATGACATTAAAGACATACCAAGTAATGATCTTTCTCACTTTGGTCACTTATTCAATCAATGATTAGATTTAATCTGAGAGGCATGGGTAAAGACATCAATGTTACGAACCTTGCCCTCATGGACCTTGGGGGATAGGAGAAAAGTAAGAAGGTGAAGAAGTCAAAAAAATATCTAATTCACGAGGCTAGATTATTACTATTGAATTCAATACAGATGGGACAAATGATAGATTACTTTCCCAAATCCTTCCCTCCATCCCGTTGAAGATAATATCTTGGAATATAAGGGGGTTTAACAGCCCAGAGAAGATCTGCCATCATAAGAAGAGAATTTATAAATACAGATAGGAAATTGTCCTTCTGCAAGAAACCAAGATGAATAGTGACAAGGTCAAGGAGAAGAGTTGACGATGTTAGAATAATAGTCAAGCAATTACTATTGAGGCGGATGCAGCTTTTGGAGGTATGGAAATATTGTGGGATCCAGGAAAATTCATCTTATCATATTCGGTAGGCACCCATTTCTCTCTTTTAACCTCTTTTTCCTTGATAAGAAAAGAAAAATGGAGGTTCCTGACTGTCGTTTATGGCCCTCCCATGCCTTCTGATAAATGATTATTCGTATCTCATATGCAAGGGCGGAAATTCTCATGGGCCACAAAGGAATGGATCTTGGGTGGAGATTTCAACATGATCTAAAATTTCGAAGAAAAGAGAGGGGGAGTTCGCAGATTAGACCCCTCACCTCAAGTGTTTAATTACACCATTGAATATGTAAACTTTTTCGACATTCTACCAAATCACAGCCTATATACCTTGAATGACCTCCTTTGGGGTCCTAATTAGATAGCATGTTGGCTGGACTGCTTCCTTATCTTCGAACATCTGATGTTGTAAGACCCAAGGATCGCCACGAAGATATTATTGTCTATAGATTTTGATCATTAGCCAATTGGCCTGGATCTGACGTCATCGGTCACCCCTCAGAAAAAACCCTTCAAATTTTAAAGCTTATAGCTTCGTCATTCTAGTTTCCTAGAAAAACGCAAAGTGTGGTGGACATCAATGGAAAACCTACTAGGTAATAATATGAAGTCCTTCCAAATGAAGATTCAATCTTTGAAGCTACAACTCAATATTTGGAACCGCGAGGAGTTTTGAAATATCACTGAGGAGAAGTGTGTGTTGGGGACGTGCGTTGAAGAAGTGGAGAAAACTATCATTCTGGAAGGTCAATCCTTGGATTTGGAAGAAGAAGTGGGCTCCTCTCCAGATAATTAGATGAGAGAAGACACCAGGAGGAGATTCTATTGTGACAGAAGACTCAAATCCAATGGTTACATGAGGGAGAGTGGAACTCAAAAATAGTTCATGGATCTAAGATAATCATCTCCACCGGAATAGGATCATCGAGCTACAAGCCTCCAATGGCATGATACATGAATGACAGGAGGATATTGAGGAATAAAAAAAACCTTCTCTGCATCTCTATTGCAAGATGAAGGCTATGATCGATCATGAGCTCTATGGAAGGTCATAGAGAAAATTCCCCCTCTGGGTTCCAACGACTAGAATGAGGCTCTCTTTAGCCCCATCACACTCATAAAGGTGGAAGAGGTGGTGAAGGCCCGACCCATGAGAGAAAAAACCAACCCAGATAGCTTCAATGTTTAATTTCTCAAAGTAGGGTATTCCTTCGTGAGTCAAGATATTTGGGAGCTCGTGGAGGAATTTCATTGACTCCTAAAATTCTGGTCTTTTCTAAATGCCACCTTCATAAATTTTATCCAAAAATCCTATGAGGCAATATCACCCAGCGACTTCTGCCCCATTTCCCTCTGCAAAGTCATCTATAAAATCTTGTCATCTATTTTAATGTGTCGCCTGAAACCCCTGATCCACCACATTATCAGCTACGAACAATTCAGCTTCGTGGAAGGATGCCAAATCTTGAATGGGATTGTTTTGGCTCATGAGAACATATGCCCCATGATGCTGTTGAGCCTCAAAATTGTGCTTTCCTTCACTTTATTTTACCTAATTTTCCCTTGTCCATTGCTATCTTAGACCAATTGATCAATGAATATAGTTAAAATTACTTCTAGAATGATTTACATGACTGACTTGTTAAATTTTGTGATTTTTGCCATTATAAAGCATTTTGACCGGAACTAGCTGCAGAATGCAGACATTCCGTAGCTAACCGGCGATTCTGCAACTGCCTTCATGTTTGAGTATGTTCCAGGTGGCCTCTTGAGAAAAACCGCATATGGTCATGATCCACGTCATGTCTACATGGTTCGTTGCTCATCATGGAGGAAGAAACGAATTCTGGGTATGGTTTTGAACGTGGGGAACACATTTAGGAAGGAAGACTTCTATTAGGACTGTCTCAGTCAAGATGTCTTTTCCTCTTCACGCAACCACTTCAAAGAGTCCTACCGTGATTCCGATAAGGAAAGACAGTGTTCCTAAATTGTTGCAATTATTGTTATGTGCATTTGCTTTATAAACGCTTGGGAGACCGAGAGCTAGGTTAGAGATTTTATGTTAGATTTGCTGCTAGATTTTGTTTAGACTCTGTGCTACATTTCTGAAGACGCAGAGTGTTATGTTCAAGTTCTTTCATCTTTAATGGAGCAGACCGTGTTGTTTTGAAGCGTGATTTAATTTGGAGTTGAATTCCGTCAGGTGGTAGAGGGCCCCTGCCTCTTGCACGGATTTATTTTGCGTAAATTAGATAAGTTTCCTAGATGCCTTTACGTTTTGCATTTGAATTAATAATTGTTTTAATTAGCTACCGTAGTCATACTCATTCTAACTCTTCCACAAGAAGATGCTCTTCCAAAAGACTATAATGATGAATGTTGAATGACTATAGTATTGTAGGATTAGGAGTTGAATTTATAGTTGTTTTAACTAGCTACTGTAGTTATATTCATTCTAATTCTTCCACAAGAAGACACTCTTCCAAAAGATTATAATGATGAATGATGAATAGCTATAGTACTGTAGGATTTAGTTGTAGTTTTTTCTGTTCACTATCACAGTTACACTTGTTCTAATCACTCTTCCACAAGAAGAAACTCTTCCAAGAAATTCTTAAGAAGTTCAAGACATGATCGTGATAATGAATGATTTAGTTGTGTGTTTGTACTAAGTATCATCTCTGTTCTTGCTCTTAAACACTTGCCCAAGACATCATAATGACGAGTAGGATATGGATGTGATAACTTAGTTTTTCATTTGCTTTCAGTCCATTTGCTTACAATTGCACTCAATTACACAGTCAGAATTGTTCTACCTCTTCCAAAAGAAGGAACTCTTCCAAAATATCACTAATGATGAACAAACAGATTGTGTAACTTCATAGAATAATGCATGTTAGCATAGTTAGAATGCTCCGAAGTTTCATTGCATTTAACTCATATTCAATTACTTTGTTTCGAGTTTGATGATGACTTATAGTTCAGCATTGTTCTATATTAGTGGCATCTTAGGTTCATTCTTAGATTAACTCATTGCATTTGCACTTCATATTGAAATTGTTATCCATTGCACAATAGATTACTTCAGTTGTTAGGATTAACAAGACAACCTTCATTATTCACAAACCTCTTCTTGTTCTAAAATCCATAATTGATCTATAACCATATGAACAGAAGACAACATCATTCTAAGGCCTGAAGTACCTCTGGAATTTCCTCATTATTTTATAAACAGAGCTCTTCCTCAAAAGACTACTTTGAAAAGAAATCAATAACTCTTGAGTAAAGGTTTTGTGACATTCAATTGAATTGCAGAATAGAGATAGGAATTGGTTTTTTGCATAAAAGATCTTATGATGATAACAATGTTTTTCCTCTAATTATGTTTCAAATCTCTAATCAAGGACAAAGTATTGCATCATTGTAAGTTAGTTGTTTCACTGTCTATTTAGAGAATTTGCATACTTAGTAATCATTTCTCAAGTTTAGTTTGTGTTCTGAATCATTTGTTTGAAAGTCATTATCAAGCTTTGCTTTTACTCAGTCTTAGTTTAGATTTAATTTTGCTTCAGTATTCCCAATTGCATTTGCCATTTGTCATTCCATCAATTAGGCTTAACTTTGTTTTTAATCACCAGCTTCTTTCCATTAGCTTTCTAGGCATTCTCCTGCAAACATAAAACCACCAAAAGACCAAAAACATCATAAATAATCACAAAAGACCAAAAACATCATAAACACTACACACAACGCATTATGAAACAAGCTCCTAGGTACATACAGTACACTTCACTTCAGCAGTTTACAAATCCTGGTTGACAATTAAATGAGCTCAGTTTAGGAGACTAGATTGAGACCAAACATTTTGGCGCCGTTGCCGCGGAAGTGAAAACTAGGTAACCTTTGTTTCTTAGCATCCAAAAACAATTTTATGCATAGGGAGAGAGATTCAAGGGGAAGATTTATAAGCAGCAGAGGCAGAAGTTTGATTTCTAGAACACCACTTGTTTCATCTAGATCCAGAACTAGTACACCTTCAACTCAAACCCATCTTCTATCCTTTACTGATCCTGGACTTCTAGAAGATCTAAGGTAACCTATTCCATTAGAGAAACCTTCCACTCCATCCACTGAACCTGCCATAGAAGAAGATCTAAAAACTCTTGTTGGGGATACAAACCTTTCTACTTCCACAGGAGAGTCAACCATGGCAGAAGAAGGAGGAGGAGGAGTTTTTAATGGAGAACACACATTATTTGGAGGAGGAGGTAGAGGTAGAGGTAGAGGAGAAGGAGGAAGAGGTAGAGGTGCAGATGGAGGAAGAGGTAGAATAGGAAGCTCTTTTGGGTTCCCTATACTTGATGAAGAAACCAATACAACCATGAAAAACATTTCACCCTCTTTCCTTCCAAACTTCTATGGACTTAAAACTGAAGATCCTGAAACTTTCTTATTCGAATTTGAAGTGCTGTGTAGGACTTATGACTACTTACAAGATGCTCAAAAACTAAAATTATTTCCTTCAACTTTGAAGGGAGCAGCATTGAAGTGGTCTATGAGTCTAATCAGTAGTTCTATTAGAACATGGGAAGACATGAAAGAAGCATTTCTAGAGAGATACTTGGATTATTGTATGCCGGTTAATCATAAGGAAGAAGTGTTCAAGATGTTACAAAAAGAAGATGAAAACTTAGAAGACTTGTTGGAAAGATTTAATTACAACATCAAAAGGGCAAAAATGGAAAATCTAGATCAAGACACCTTAAAAGCTCTTTTGTTGAAAACAATTAGGGATGAATGGTTGGATATCCTAAATATGATGGGAAAAGGGGATATATCACAACTCACATTACCTGAAATATATGAGTTATGTATCAACCTTTCAAGAGGGAAATCCAAAACTGTCAAAGGTCCAAGAGATCCTGCTCTTGCAAGGGCAAGTAAATCTGCTTCTGGGACAGTAAGCAGATCGGAAATAGGACACATGCTTGATGATTTTAAATCTGACATATTAGGGAGTCTTAGTGAACAAATAGACACCCTTAAGATACAAAACAAGCAGAAGGCTGAATCTGATGCTTTGGCAATATTTTGTCCCAAATGTAGAAAGAAACATGCCTTAAGAGAGTGTCCTTTGGATGTAAAAGTTATAGAAACCTGTGTCATTTGTTCTGAGAAACATGAGACCAAGAATTTTTCTTCTCTTCCTGGTCTCAAGGCTATTTTTCAGGAAGAAACTCCTACAGACTCCACAGAATCTCTTAACTTTGTATCTAGAAGACCTTGGCAGGGACCTCAGACACAAGGATTCCATGATCAAATGTATAATCAACCTCCACCTTGGAATTCTTGGTAGCAACCTTGGCCCCAATTTCAAAATCAATCGCAATCTTGGGCACAAGGAACACAAATTCCCTATGGAAGATACTCTCCATATTATCAGTATCCACCATCCTATCCACCATATCCACATTTTTATCCTCAAAATCATCAACAAAATTTCCCTCAAAATCTTCAACAAAATTTTCAACAAAATCCTCAACAACATCATCAGAACCAACCACATCAAAATCAACCACTTCCATTACCATTTCCTCAAAAATCCAATCAATTTCCAGCTCAGCCCATACCAAACCCCAATAATAAGAACCCTTAGAATACATACATGATAGAAGGTCAACAATTTCCAACTAATTTAATTACTCCTCTAGACCTTAGTGATGTTCAACTTAGGTCTGGAAGGATACTTGAGAAGAGGAAACCTTCTGTGATCATACAAGAACAAGATAATTATGAGGAAGACTCCCTACGGGTTAATAAAAGTCTTGAGGAAGATACATCCTTTCAAGATCAAAACATTGAAAAACTGAAACAAAAAGATCCAATAAATCCAACTCCAGTATTAGAGCAACCATCAACATCTACTTCTATACCTCCCTTCCCGGAAAGACTACAAATTGATAAAGGTGTAGAAAAACAAATCATGGTGCCTAATTATGATTTCTTAGATGAATTGAGAAATGTTTGCATTAAAATTCCATTATTGCAAGCCATCAAGAAAATCCCAATTTTAGCCAAAACAATAAAGGAGTTGGGGGGCGAAGACAACAAGAAAAAGAATAAGAGAAACCAAGAAAATTCAACTGGTAGGACAAATAAAGGTACATTATGATGGGCAAGATTACTATTCCAAAAGTACCTGACCAGTGAAATCCACGCTTGTCAAATGAGAATTACTTTAATTGAAATCCAAAACACACTCATTGATTTAGGAGCAGCAATCAACATCATGAGTAGACAAATCATGGATAAACTGAAACTTCCTAATCTTCTCTTTACACCCACATTATTACAACTAGCAGACAGATCTGTGATCAAACTAGATGGGGTAATAGAAGAAATTCCAGTGTCCCTAGATTCTTGGGAGTAACCTGTGGATTTCATGATCCTAACTCCTAATAATAATCTAGGAGACCATCCCCGTTTTTACTCTAAGACTCTTGTTGCTTAAGTAGCCGGGAGTGCTTTATTAGTTGTAGGTCTCACATATGTATATTTCTGATGGTAGTTCAACAAAGAAATTCACTTTATATCCTCCAGCCTTAGGTAAATACATCTAGATGACACTCAATGGATAGAGGATGAAGAATATTTACAACCACTCTTCACAATTTCAGAAATTAGTGAAGATAATCAAATTCTGAATACTCTAGAAAAATTTGAATCCTCTTCAGAATACAAACATGAACCATTTCAAGAGGGATCCAACATTGAGTTTTTGTCATCAAGACAGATGTCTCTTCATTTTATGAATAAATTTGGCAGGTCTACAAGTGAGATATTTCCAGGAAAAACTTTGAACATAAACAAGAACCTAGAAAAATATCAACAAGAAGAGTTAGTCAAGGTATTATAGAGACATTCTTCTGCATATGCATGGGAGTACACTGACATGAAAGGGATAAGCCCCAAGACTTGCACTCATCACATCTATATAGAGGAAAATTGTAAACCAATCGGACGTCACCTCAAAGACGTGAATCCAAATCTTAGGGAAATTGTCAAGGAAGAATTACAAAATTGTTAAATGTTAATTTCCATCTATCCTATTTTATAGTCATGGGTTTCTCCTTGGTGATTGTGCCTAAGAAAATGGAAAATGGAGGGTGTGTGTTGACTACCGAGAACTGAATAAAGCTACTCTTAAAGACCATTTTCCCTTACCTTTCATAGATCAAGTATTAGATACATTAGCTGGCAAAAGTACTTTTCATTCCTAGATGTGGGTTTAGTGGTTACAATCAAATCCAAGTAGCACTTGAAGACCAAGATAAAACCACATTAACTTGTCCCAGTACCTATGCCTACCGAGCATTGTCAGTTGGTGTAATGCACCGCAACATTCCAAAGGGCAGTATTAGGAATTTTTTCTGATCTGATACATGACTGTGTAGAGGTGTACATGGATTATTTCACAGTTTATGGGGATACATTTGAAGAGGCTTTAGAAAACTTGGAAAAAGTCTTAAAAAGATGTCAAGAAGCAAACCTTTCTCTTAGTCATGAAATTTTTTTTATGATGTTTACTGAAGGTATTGTTTTAGGGAACCACATTTCAGGGGGTGGGATTAGAGTTGATGAGGTGAAAGTTGAAGTTATTTCTAACCTATCCATTCCAAGTTGTCAAAGAGATGTTAGAAGTTTTCTAGGATTTACAGGGTATTATCGGAGATTTATAGAAAACTTCACCAAAATAGCATCTCCACTCTTCAGATTACTTACCAAAGATTGTGAATTTAAGTGGACTTCTGATTGCCAGTTAGCTTTTGAAACCCTAAAAACCAAAATTTCTGAAGCACCTATATTAAGGGGACCTAACTGGAAGTTACCTTTTCATATCTCGACAGATGCTTCTGATACAGCTCTAGGAGCAGTATTGGGACAAAAATATTTGATTCCCTATGCCATCTATTATATCAGTAAAAATTTGACTCCTGCAGAGTTAAACTATACTGTAACTGAAAAAGAGTTTTTAGCTGTTGGTTCATGCCATAAACAAGTTTAGACACTATATAACAGGCTATGAAACTTTTATTCACACCGATCATTCTACAATTAGATACTTAATGAACAAATCAATGACTAATGGCAGAGTTATAATATGGTTGTTACTATTGCAATAATTCAACATTACTATTCTAGATAGGCCTGGAAAACAAAACACTGTGGCTGATTTCCTATCTAGAATTCAAAATATCAAAGATGACACTCCGGTTGAAGATCAATTTCCTTATGAATATCTTTTTGCAATCTCTACTCAAACTCCATGGTTTGCTGATATTGCCAATTATTTAGTTTCAGGAAAATTTCCTCCAATTATGAATGCAAGGGATAAAATAAAAATCATTAATGATAGTGCAAGATATTCATGGGTCGCTAATGAGTTGTACAAGACAGGTCCAGATTTGATTATTAGAAGGTGTGTTCGTGAAGATGAGATTCCTGAAATTCTCAAGGCATGTCATGATGAACCTTGTGGCGGACACTTTGCAGATAAGAGGATAGCCTATAAGATCCTTAATTTAGGATATTATTGGCCATCTTTGTTTAAAGATGCAAGGGAGTATGTAAAAAGGTGTGACAGTTGCCAAAGGGTAGGGAAACCTTCTCCTTCAAGTGAGATGCCATTACAACCTCAAGTACACATTGAACCTTTTGAAAAATGGGCTTTGGATTTTGTAGGACCTATTAGTCCTCCATCAAGACAAAAGAAATATATATTAGTTTGCACTGATTATGTTACTAAGTGGGTAGAAGCTAAACCATTACTTGTTGCTAATGAATCATCTGTAGTTACTTTTCTTTTGAGGATATTTTTACTCGTTTTGGTGTCCCAAGGGAAATTGTTACAGATCAAGGAGCTCAATTTACATCAAGGCTAGTGGAGAAAATGATGGAGAAGTACAAAATCAGACATATAACATCTACTCCTTATCATCCACAAGCAAATGGTCAAGTGGAATCCACTAATAAAGTCATTGAAGGAATCCTAACAAAGACTGTTCATCTACATAGAAGAGATTGGGTAGATAGGCTTCCTGAAGCCTTGTGGGCCTATAGAACTACATGGAGAAACACAACAGGCCATACTCTTTATGAGCTTGTTTATGGAAAGCAAGTTTTGTTTCCCATAGAGTTCCAAATTCAAACATTCAAGATGGCAGTTCAGCTAGGACTTGATCTAACGGAGGCACAAAAGCATAGACTGGAGAAAATTAATGAGTTGGATGAGATCAGACAAGATGCAGTTCAGAAAAAAAGTCTAGTCCAACAGCAAAGGGCTAGATGGCATGACAATTACATCAAGGAGAATAAATTCAAAGAGGGTGACTGGGCTCTCTTGTTTGATTCAAAATTCAAGGATTTTCAAGGGAAATTTCAGACACATTGGCTTGGGCCATATGAAATTGTTCGAATTTTTGATAATGGGGCAGTAAAAATCATAACTATAGATGAAGAAGAGGTTACTTTTCTTGTGAATGGTCATAGACTGAAGCTATACCACAAGCCACTCTCAAGAGAAGAGTTTGTCAAGAAGTTCCAAGAAAGCAATGATGTGAAGTTAATGAAGAAGAGTCTCTCTTCTTCATCAACTTGATTAAATTTTCTGAAGCATTTCTCTTTGAAAAAAAAATAAAAAATAAAAAAAATAAAGGTATAAGCATGAAAACCAATCATTGATTGGCATGTTTATACAGAAAAGATAGGGTGAAAATCAGAGTTTCTCTGACACTCTAACTTTTCCCATTTTTGTTTTTACAAGCAGCTGTTAAAAAAATAAATCATAAGTTCAGATCCATAGTGCTTATGATCCATCTCATTTCATTTCACTCCATTCACTTATCCATCCATACTCCATCTCATCCATCATTCATATTTCACTCCATTCCACATTTCATTCATCTCATTCCATCTTCCATCCATCTCATTTTCATGTCAAAATACAAAATTTGATATCTTGTTGTAAGTGAATAAAATATGTCATGAATTGCAGTACAGCCCTTATGTTCTTTCACTCCATTTCATAAACTGAATCCATTCCATTTCATCATCCACTTCATACATATCATAATCCATCATCCATCTTCATTCATAACATATAACATTTCACCCATGTTCCAAAAGCACTCCATTTTCATGATTAAAATGCTCTACAGGAACATTCTGCAGCTCAGTGGACATTCTGCAGCTGATCAGCCTTTCTGCAGCCAGACAGTCTTTCCGCAGCTACAAATCCTGAAGACATCAACCAGCAGACATCAGAATTGCAACAAAGTGACCCAGTGTATCCATGAATCAAAAGCATCAAGAAAATTATGAAGACTCCTCCAAAGGTGAACAAGAAGACAAAGGCTACAAAAATCAAATAAAGGGCAGAGGTAACAAGTTTAAATTATAATGGAATTTCATAAAAGTTTAGCATAGTTTAGTTATGAATTGTTCGAAAAGGTTGTTTTAATTATTTTTATTGATCAACACCAATAAACCCTCCACAGACTTTGGATTAAAATCTTCCATTTCAAATTTCATATCCGATATCATTTAAGCAATTAAAAATGGCCGAGGTATTTGAATTCTCCACGTCTCTTAACCAAATCATTCAATGATGATTTCCTCTGCCATCGTAAAAATCTCCGCTGTCTCTTCAATCATTAATACATTTCCTCCACCTCACTCCACTACTTCATTCCGTGACCACTGCCATAACTTCATTCTGTAGCCGGCATTCCATTCCAAATACAGAGATATTATTATCACCGAGAGCAGAGCCAAAGGATATCAGTTTGAATAGCGTTGAGCATTGTAAACTCAGAACAGAGCAAAAGGGTAAATTTGGAAGCATAGCAGCGTGAGAATTTGAAGCCATTTGATTCCGTGGGTATACAAAGTATCACTGTGGGCAGAGTTTGAGCATTCTTACTATAAACACAGAAGTGTAGCAGTGTGGAGTTTGAAGTCTTTTGTCACTAGGAGACAGAGGTGTTGCAGTGTTGAAATCGAAACCATTTGCTACCAGAGATAGAGGTGTTGCAACATTGAATTCGAAACCATTTGCTACCAAGAGCCAAAGGTATTGCAGTGAAGAAGTTGAAGTGAGTTGTCACTATTAAACAGAGACATATCAGTCCAAAGTTCAATTGTCAACAGAGGCATATCAGCCCGAGATTTTGAAGCTGTTGCCACTATTAATCAGAGGTATGTCATTCCAAAGTTGAAGCCATTTCCATTCAGAACTTAAAGCTATTTCAATCCGAAGGTGAAAGTCATTGTTTTTGTGGATAGAAGAGTGTTAATTTGAATATTGAAGAAGCAATCATGGGTTTCATTGTAAGGACTGAACCAGTGGGTTCAAAATATTTAAAAGGCTACCCACAATGCAAAGAAATGTTACAACAAATAGGATGGCTTCAATTTTTGGAGAAATTTAATGGCTTCCACAAGGAAGTCACTAAAACATTTGCAAGATCATTTCAAGGAACCGAAGTTGAGGTGGGTGATGTAAAATTTACTGTCACTGAAGTTTTCATTGCAGAGGCTACAGGGTTGCTCAGAACTGGAGAGAGATGGCTTAAAAATAGATAATTCCACAATGACTCCTGGAAACAAATTTTAAAATCACCAGGTATGGATGTCAGTGTATTTAAGAAAGGAATTCCCAGTTCTGCATTGAAAAACAAATGGAGAAACATACTACTTCTTCTGCAAAAATTTATTACATGTGAGGGTAGATATGGAACATTTTATGTCTACCACATTACACTAATGATGCATTTTCTGGGGGAAGACTTAAACCTACCATATTTCTTGCTTCAAAGTCAGAAGAAGATGGCTTCCTGTGTTCAGAGAAGAGTTCAATTTTTAGAGACAACCCTATATCATCATGGTTTGGTCAAAATTTTGATTGAGCATCATCTAGCTAAAACAAATGATACATGGGACGATTTCTTAATAAGAAATAATTTTGAAGAAGCAAAAGAACCATCACCTGAACCACAGCCTACAAAGAGAAGTAGGAAATGGAGGGCTTCAAAAGTTGAAATTGACAAAAAAATCCAAGAGAGTAGTGAGGAAATCATTTTAGAGAAGTTGACTCGAATCAAGAGGCAACTTAAAGAAGAGAAGGTAATCAAGGAATCTGCCACAGAGAAAGGAGAGGGATCCTCTCAGCCTAGGAGGAGCCACAGATTAAAGGGAAAACTGAAGAAAACACTAATCAAACAAATAGGGGTAATCAATATAGAAGATGAAGAAACATCCATTGAAGAGGATGTCGAAGAGGATTTTTATGAAGGAACCCCTGAAATTGACCCTGCTCAACAGGAAATTTATGACTATGTGGAAACTTTGGAGAGAAGAGCTTCATAAAGCAGAGAGAGAACCCCCAGTCCTCCACTGTCTGAAATAGATATATTAAGAAGGGATAGGTATGAGTTGGAATTACTGAATAGACACATCAAAAATGAGAATGAAATTCTCAAAGATCAAGTCAAGCTCAAAACTGATATGAACTCAACCTTATCCCTGCATATAGACAAAGTGGAGAGGACCAATGAGAAGTTGAAGACAAGGAACAAAAAGCTGATCAGGGCACTCACCAACCTAAGGTTCAAACATGTTATCAGGAAACCCAGAAGACCTCTAGCTTCCAGACAAAGGAGAAGGAGAGGATTAGATGTCCTTGCAGAAGCCTCTGAGCTCATAGGATAGTTTGCATGAGGACATGCAAAGAGACAGCAGTGGGGGTATGTTGAGCCTCAAAATTGTGCTTTCCTTCACTTTATTTTACCTCATTTTCCCTTGTCCATTGCTATCTTAGACCCAATTGATCAATGAATATAGTTAAAATTACTTCTAGAATGATTTACATGACTGAATTGTTAAATTTTGTGATTTTTGCCATTATAAAGCATTTTGACCGGAACTAGCTGCAGAATGCAGACATTCCGTAGCTAACCGGCGATTCTGCAACTGCCTTCATGTTTGAGTATGTTCCAGGTAGCCTCTTGAGAAAAACCGCATATGGGCATGATCCACGTCATGTCTACATGGTTCGTTGCTCATCATGGAGGAAGAAACGAATTCTGGGTATGGTTTTGAACGTGGGGAACACATTTAGGAAGGAAGACTTCTATTAGGACTGTCTCAGTCCAGATGTCTTTTCCTCTTCACGCAGCCACTTCAAGAGTCCTAACGTGATTCCGATAAGGAAAGACAGTGTTCCTAAATTGTTGCAATTATTGTTATGTGCATTTTCTTTATAAACGCTTGGGAGACCGAGAGCTAGGTTAGAGATTTTATGTTAGATTTGCTGCTAGATTTTGTTTAGACTCTGTGCTACATTTCTGAAGATGCAGAGTGTTATGTTCAAGTTATTTCATCTTTAATGGAGCAGACCGTGTTGTTTTGAAGCGTGATTTAATTTGGAGTTGAATTCTGTCAGGTGGTAGAGGGCCCCTGCCTCTTGCACGGATTTATTTTGCATAAATTAGATAAGTTTCCTAGTTGCCTTTACGTTTTTCATTTGAATTAATAGTTGTTTTAATTAGCTACTGTAGTCGTACTCATTCTAACTCTTCCACAAGAAGATGCTCTTCCAAAAGACTATAATGATGAATGTTGAATGACTATAGTATTGTAGGATTAGGAGTTGAATTTATAGTTGTTTTAACTAGATACTGTAGTTATATTCATTCTAACTCTTCCACAAGAAGACACTCTTCCAAAAGATTATAATGATGAATGATGAATAGCTATGGTACTGTAGGATTTAGTTGTAGTTTTTTCTGTTCACTATCACAGTTACACTTGTTCTAATCACTCTTCCACAAGAAGAAACTCTTCCAAGAAATTCTTAAGAAGTTCAAGACATGACTGTGATAATGAATGATTTAGTTGTGTGTTTGTACTAAGTATCATTTCTGTTCTTGCTCTTAAATGCTTGCCCAAGACATCATAATGATGAGTAGGGTATGGATATGATATCTTAGTTTTTCATTTGCTTTCAGTCTATTTTCTTACAATTGCACTCAATTACACAGTCAGAATTGTTCTACCTCTTCCAAAAGAAGGAACTCTTCCAAAATATCACTAATGATGAACAAACAGATTGTGTAACTTCATAGAATAATGCATGTTAGCATAGTTAGAATGCTCCGGAGTTTCATTGCATTTAAATCATATTCAATTACTTTGTTTCGAGTTTGATGATGACTTATAGTTCAGCATTGTTCTAGATTAGTGGCATCTTAGGTTCATTCTTAGATTAACTCATTGCACTTGCACTTCATATTCAAATTGTTATCCATTGCACAATAGATTACTTCAGTTGTTAGGATTAACAAGACAGCCTTCATTATTCACAAACCTCTTCTTGTTCTAAAATCCCTAATTGATCTATAACCATATGAATAGAAGACAACATCATTCTAAGGCCTGAAGTACCTCTGCAATTTCCTCATCATTTTATAAACAGAGCTCTTCCTCAAAAGACTACTTTGGAAAGAAATCAATAACTCTTGAGTAAAGGTTTTGTGACATTCAATTAAATTGCAGAATAGAAATAGGAGCTAGTTCTAAAATAGAAGATCTTATGATGATAACAATGTTTTTTTCCTCTAATTATGTTTCAAATCTCTAATCAAGGACAAAGTATTGCATCATTGTAAGTTAGTTGTTTCACTGTCTATTTAGAGAATTTGCATACTTAGTGATCATTTCTCAAGTTTAGTTTGTGTTTTGAATCATTTGTTTAAAAGTCATTATCAAGCTTTGCTTTTATTTAGTCATAGTTTAGATTTAATTTTGCTTCAGTGTTTCCAATTGCATTTGCCATTTGTCATTCCATCAATTAGGCTTAACTCTATTTTTAATCACCAGTTTTTCCATTAGCTTTCTAGGCATTCTCCTGCAAACATAAAACCACCAAAAGACCAAAAACATCATAAATCATCACAAAAGACCAAAAACATCATAAACACTACACACAACGCATTAGGAAACAAGCTCCTAGGTACATACAGTACACTTCACTTCAGCAGTTTACAAATCCTGGTTGACAATTAAATGAGCTCAGTTTAGGAGACTAGATTGAGACCAAACAGATGCCTCACAAATCAAGCGGCATCCTCCTCAAGCTCTATCTCTTGAAGCTTATGACCGTTTGAGTTGGGACTAGTTTTTATCCATATTGCATGCCTTTGGTTTTGCATAAGGTTGGATCCAATGGATCAGATCAATGATATAAAACCTATTCTTCTCCATCCTTGTTAATGGTTCCCCCACCGTGACTTTCATTTCATCCCAAGGAATCATTCAAGGGGACCCATTCTCTTCATTCCTCTTTATTATTGCAGTGAAAGGCCTCGATAGAATGATCAAAGCACCTAAGCAATAAAACTTTTTGGAAGGCCTCCAACTGTCATGGACTAATGTGGACATGACACACCAATAGTTTGTAAATGATAATCTTGTGTTTGGGTAGGCCACCTTCAGAGAAGTAACTTGGTTGAAACTCATTCTGGAATAATTTCAAGAAGCCTTAGGTATGCTCCTAAACAAAGATAATTCAAGTATTTATTTCTTTCAAAACCCTAAAATAGTTCAAACATGGTTAGCTAGATGTTTGGGCTTCAACATAGGTTTCCTCCCTTATAAATACCTTGGATCCCCTCTCATATTCAACCCTCTCCGCATTTCCCCTTAGAAATACCTATGAGCAAAGATCTTGGAAAAGCTCTCGACCTGGACCTTCTGTGTTCTCAATTTTGCTGGGAGAGCCGCACTCTTAAATTTTGTCATGCAAGCCATTCCCATGTATTAGATTTCAGTCCCACCTCTTCCTAAATTCATTTACTATAAAATGATAGCCATTTTTAGATGATTCCTTTAGAGTGGTCCCTATGTAGATCGAAAATGGCCATTAGTATCCTGGCATAAGTTATGCCTTCCTAAGATGATGGGGGAACTAAGCCTTCATGACCAAGCTACTTTCAACGCAACTTTGGGGGAAGAAGTATGGTGGAGATGGATCAAAGGGGGAGAATAAATATGGAAACTAATATGGACTCAGAAATATGGTCAGCAGAAATCATTGGAGGAGTTGATCCACGAACCTCTTTAGTGCACTGGATTGGATATGTGGAGCCTCGCTAATGCCAACAGTGATTTGATCTCGGAGAATTTCTTATAGGATGTAAAATATGGGTAGTAGACATTATCTTGGCATGAATCCTAGTATAAATCTCGAGGCTTGGCTCAAGATTAGTCCCTTGCACAACTAATGATGCTCTTCCATTTGATCCCTGCCACTGGAATGCCAGATTACTAGAAGATCATTCCCGATGATCAGGGATGGTGATGATGAAAGTCTAAGGAATATAGACTGCCTAAAGTTATCCTACTAGTGAGTGAGTGTCTAGGCTATAACCTGTAGTAGAAGTGTATGCATGCATCTCGTGAGCCACAAAAATTTAGTTGGAGCCTTTAAGCTACAAGCGGATTTCCTGTTAAACAATCATACTTGCTCAGAGAAAATATAATCCCTTAGCAAGATAGCCCACTATGGAGGGGAATATGGATAGGAAATCTATCGCCTAAACTGGCACATTTTATTTGGTTGGTTGGACATAGGTGAGTGCTTACCTAGGATCGTATCCTAAAGCGTGATTTTGTTAGACCAACCATATTCCCACTATGTAACCATACGAAGGAAACTCTCCCCCATATTCTTGTTGAATGCTCTGAAAGAAGTGAATTTTGGACCCAGGCCTCCTCCATATTGGGCCCTGTAATCCATTATGGAGGTAGACCTAGGAGTCCCCGATGGGGGTGTCATTTCAAGTCGAAAATTGGAGGCATTAAGGGTGGAGGAGTCAGGAATGCCTCCACGTGCCACATGCGTAGATTAATAGTTCCTCACATGTTCAGGGTTATGGGACATTGGTACTTAGACCATGTTTCTAACATCCGATTATTATCCCTGCTTATGAGATGTGTGGGCACTATCTATAGTGGTTGGGTGATGGCGAGAGCGCCGTGTGTTTCAGTGTCCGAACTCAAGCCAAAGCTTGAGGCTCCGACGTAGGGAGAGGAATGTAATGGTGTGAGGGCATGGAAATGGATATAGTTTTGTGTTGGCTCCGGGATCTAGGAACTTCTTCCCCTACTGCGAACAGAATGAGATTGGTTTGGTATCTCCGCTCCTTCCCGTGGAAAGTGAGCACAATTGGGCATGTTTTTGTGCAAACAGATGGTTCATTGTGGTGGTATGGCAATGAGGCTCTTGTATGTGGCTTATGAGAATCATTGGTTCAGGTTTAGGTGTAGCTTGGTGATCTTTCATTCCTAGTGCACGTTTTCCAACTGCGTCGTTCACGTTGATAGTGGGAGCACGACTTTGGTGACCAGGCCAACCTCTTTCTGCCGAGAGTTGACTGACATCCGAGGTTGGGTAAGCAGTGTTGGAAAGCATACTTTCAATTTTAATTGGGGTGATATTTCTTTTGTTTCCGAGCTGCCTCTTAGCCTCTGCTATAAGTGGGGTGGAAAGGTATTTCGTATGTCGCAATAGCATGGGCAAGTTGGAAGGGATGGCCTTCAGCGTGTTATGGAGGATAGATGGTTGGATGAAGATCCCAGCTCGGACTTAGTTTCTACATAAAGTCAACATTTAGTGGTGTTGATGCCATTCTCTCTAGGCAATTCTTCAGCCAGGTGGAAGCCACGATCACCCTAGCCATGATTGTAGGTTAGCTACAACACATACAACTCAACTTGGACAACATGCCGGAATAAAGGTATGAAGAGAGAAATTACATTCAACATCTGCAGAGTAAAACTCTTGATGCTCTGGAGAGTCTTCGATGCCAGCTTCGACACTCCCACGACTGCCTCTGAGCTTCGGAAATTCAAGTGGAACACATTGATAATCATGTTCACAATTGTGCAACCCTCTTTGCTGCATCTCTAGTATTTCCTCCCAAACCGCTCCATGATGTATTTATCTACACCTCTATTTTCCATTTTTGTGTCGGAAATAACAATAGACATATTTCCTAAATAAAACATCATATTAAGACATCATTAATATGTTTAATTATTTAAAATGATGTTCTCTTTTTGTTGTAAATAAACTTGACACATTTTTAAATCAAATCATTAAAATATTTTATTTAACATTAGTATTGCACATCCTTATAATTACATTTAAAATATATATTCACTTTATTTCCTTGACTTATATATATATATATATATATATATATTAAATTGAATTATTATATTTATAATAAACATTAACATAATTTTTATTAATATATTGTTTTAAATATTATATATCATTTCAATATTAATGAATTATAAATTTCCCTTTCCCTTGTTTTAACATGTACTACCACATAACAATTACTTACAATAAAAAAATTTAACTCAGTAACATACTTAGGTTTTATGGCACGCGGGTGCATGTGTCCTATGTCTAAGGATTGGTGGTACGCAATTTCAAACAAATACATATGTTTTCGAACCTTAGAACATTTACACCATACAAATTTATTTTGCATTGAAGCTTAATTTATTTTTATGAAATTATGATTACACACTACCCATTTCCCATATTTCATTGGAAACTTCTCGAACAAGCTGTTAATTTGTACATTGGCACATGTATATTCCATCTAGACCATTGGTTCGCACTGCCTTATAAAACCATGGGTAGGCTATTGAGAAGGGTTAGGGAAACTACCCAACCCCTCCTGTGCTCTGACACTCATTATGTTCTATTTCAGTCAGAGATTTTTGTCTACAACACAGTCCAGGTTAGAGTTCCCCATCAATGTTTCGTTTTAATGTCTATATCGTCCATCAGTTAGCTGTATCAAAGTGTTTTTACCTGTTGTATTATCCTACCTCACTTCATCCATAATTCTATATGAGGGTTTGGTGTGGCGCGACTACAGATTATGTTTTTCGAATTAACTTCATGGCAGCAGGTAACTATGACTTTTACATTGCATTCGCTTATTTTTTTGTTTGTCCTCGATAGTTATGCTCAGAGTGGAAATTCTCCATTGCAAGTGCACACAAGAGAAATATTTTTTAAAATGGACACCTCACTCAGGTTAGCCGAGGCATGGTCCTCCCCAGAATTTATATTTTTGGTTTTATTTTCCTAAGGTATTATTTCTAGGTCCGCTTTCTCACATGTTTCCTTTTTTTTCCTCAGGAAAATAAGGTTTTTGATCAGTTGTAAAGCTTCTTTTGTTTCATTCACTGACGTTTTCCATATTCACAATGGAGCCATATTTTTTATTTCGTCCGCATGCAACCTTTATTCCTTATTATGGTTGTGTTGATAGTCAATGTATTTCTTATTGTGGTTGTGTTGATAGTCAATGTATTTCTCCGCTTCTCATAGACAATGGCCTTGGATTTTATGCTAGAAATTGGAAAAATTAAATGATTATTTTCCTTGTATTAATGAGTAATACAGTGGGAAAATATTGGCCTTAGGGTTTCTAAATTTTTTTTTCAAGTGGTTTCAAATATTTCTTAGCTTTATGCAACCCAAACTTCAAGGTTATGAACTTGTGTTATTATTTTCCATGGACAATCGTTAATTTTAAGAACTTATGTGTTTTATTTTAAAGTATGGTCGCATATATTACATGGGTATTTGTGAGGCGGATTTCCATAACCTTTGAAGTAGGCGATATTTATATATGATTTTATTTTGTTACATGGATTATGTGATTGCAATTATTAGTCGTATTATTTCTTTTAGGATTACTTTGTTCCTCCATAGATGTGTAATTTATGTATTATTTGTGAATTCATTATGTTACATTTGGTTATACTTCTATTTTATGCTAGTCTTTCTATAGGAGCATTTTTAATTGAAATTTATGCTCTTAATTTATTTTATGAGTTTGGACACCCAATAGGGGTTGGGTTCCCAACACTAGGAGCACGACCCTATGCCCATGCGGTGTGGTATAATATTGACCTATCTCATAGACTATTTATGCCAAAACCCCATGTTGATGTGGAAACTTAACTCAGACTTATGAATTCATGTGTTTGTCATATGGTGACCAATAGATATTCAATGATTGTTTTTTAAAATTTGTATTGTAAAGTCTATCTCCTCACGCCATACTAGTCACTACAATTTGCAACTTATATAGCAACAACTATTTCGGCTAGCTATACTTCTCCTTTAAAAAAAAACATAGTTAGTGAGAAGATTTTTCTTATATCTGTGTTAATAGTAAGAAACACAAGGAATACTAATTGATTATTCTTATATTTGGTTGGTAAAAATAAATACACAAAACATAAATTGATTGTTCTTATACCTAGTAAGTAAAAATAAATACAAATAATACGAATTTATTCTTCTTATATATGTTTAGTAAAAACAAATACAAAGAATATGTCAATTCATTACTAAAAAAACTACAAGTAGTAGACGAAGTCTTTAACAGTTCTTTTTTAGGGCTCTTTAACAATTTTTTCCTTGCCCTTTTGGTGTTCCTCTACCTTCTTCCCGACGATCTCTCTCTTTTTCCATAAATAAATACTAAGAACCCATCGAGGAAGGAAAATATATTAACTTCCTTAATTTTGTGTTATTTATTTAGAATTCATTAGGGTCTTTCCAAGAGTTCCTAAACTTGTCTATTCTTCAAAAACAAAATTAATAAATATGCTAACTCTTATTTCATCATCTCACTCATCCTATTTCCAAATATTAACTTGGAAACGAAAAAACTATTAGTAATAAACTTATCTACATTATTTACATTTACTGGGATGTTACATCACTCCCCCCTTAGCAAAACACTATCCTCGATGTTCGTTTATTCCTGACGGACTAGGCACGATTATGTTTGCAACATGAAATATTATCCTCTTAGGTGGCCTCTTCTAGGCTAGATTTCATCCACTACAGTTTAACCTCGAGGTTCTCACCTCCGTAGCATTATTTCTCTTTGATCGAGAATACACAGGGGCTCTACTTCATATGGTTCAACCAACCACACAACCCAATTCTACTATAATTCCTCTAACTAATTTAATGTACAATGTTGTATGCAAAGGAAATAATAATAAAAAAAATTATATCTCCCTTTTTTCTACTCTTACCTACACATATTTGCAATTAATTACATGCCTGAAATAATAAATATATTTATTTAGTATGTGACTCGTATGTGCCCATGTAATTCAATTTGATATGCCACAAGTCCCACTCTTTCAAATATTTGGAAAGTTCTGCAATACGAGGGTGCCAATTTGGCACAACCACCCCACCTTAGAGTGTTTTTCTTGGGTTAAATTCATACATATACATGCTCACCTACTTGGAATTTTCTATATGCCATTTATGAATTTTGTCGATAGTGCACTTTATAATTTTTGTCATACTCTTTTGACATTCTCTTCCATCTCTGGTAACATGTCAGGCCTAAATTTCCATTTGTCTTTAGGGTTTCTCCAATTCACATGTGTCCTACACCTCTTCATGTACAATACTTCATAAGGGCTCATTTTTAGAGATTCATTGTAGTTTTTGTTATAGGAAAATCCCAGTAGGTGAAATTATTCCTCCCACTTTGTGGGTTGCTTCATTATATACATCATTAATATGGATTCCAAGAATTGGTTCACCCATTCAGTCTGTCGATCCATTTGTGGATGGTGAATTGTACTGAACTGGATCTAAGTATCCAATCGAGTGAGAAAGGATTTCAAAAATACAGAATTAATCTTGACATCCCTATCAGAAATTACCACTTTAGGAATCACATGCAATAAAAAAATATCCTACATACAATTTTTTACAATTTGCACGATTTTATAAGTGGATTTGACGGGAATAAAATGTGTTGTTTTACTTAATTTGTCCACTACTAACATAATGAAATCAAATTTTTTTTGTCTTAGGCAGTCCTCTCATAATATTTAAGGTAATTGTGTCCCATTTCCATTTAGGAATATGAAAAGGATGGGGGAGACAGGAAAGATGTTGGTGCTTAGCCTTGACTTTCTTGCATTCTAATCATTTTGCTAAATATTGAGAAATTTTCTTCCTCATGTGTGGTAGAAATAATAATTTTTAATAGCAGAAAATAGTTTATGGTATCCATGATGGGCTCCATAGGGAATCCAATGAAATTCATCTAATAAAAATTGTTTAAAATCTAACTCATTGGGAATGTACACCCTTCCTTTAAAAGTCAACAATTTTTCCTGATTTATATCGTAAGCAAAAGCTTTCCCGGAATCCTTGGACTATTTGGGCTGCTTTCACAAAAATTTGTATTCTTGGTCTTTGAACGCAATTTCCATAATATGATCGAAAAGTCTAACTTCCACTCGAATGTAGAAAAAAATCATATACAAAATTCACCTTCTGACTTAATGCATCGGCCACTCGGTTTCCTTTCATTTCACATGTCTTATTTTGAAATGACCCTTGATAAAAAATGATGCCCACCTCGCTTGACGATCATTTAAATTAGGTTGTTTGAAATAACGATCAAAATATTATTATTTGTTAAAAAAATAAATCTCTTAATAAATAATTCTGACACATATTTAAGTCATGAACCATAATGATTAACTCTAGATCATAAGAAAACTATTTTTTTTCATTCTCTTTCAAATTACGAAATTCATATGTGATTACCTTCTCCTCTTGCATTTATTCTCCCCCAACACTTTCTTTACATGCATCAGTGTAAAATGAAAATTATTTTTTCAGATATGTTGTCTTTAGCATAGGATTTTTTTCTAACAACTATTTTAGCTAATCAAAACAATATTTGCACTATGTTTTCCATTTAAACTCTTTTCCTTTCTTTTGCAACGAGGTCATAGGGTAAGCCACTCTTTAATATCCCTTTATAAAACAACAATAATATCTGTCCAACCCGAAAAGGATCGAATGTCTACAAAATTCCTTGGGGAAAGCTATTCGATAATAGTTTTAATATTTTTTGGGTTGACCGCTATACCCTCATATGATATTACGTGGTCCAAGTATTGAATCTATTCCTGGTAAAAATCACACTTGCTAAACTTATCATAGAGAAGATTTTTCTTTAAATTTTGTAATACCACCATGAGGTGCTCCTTATGTTACTCCCTACTTTTTGAATATATTAGGATGTCATCAATAAAAATAAAAATGAACCTATGAAAATAGAGATGGAAAACATCGTTCATTAATTTCATAAAAATTGTTGTGGAACTAGTAAGATGGAATGACAACACTACAAATTCATGATTGTATCGAGTCCTAAATTTTGTCTTAAAAATGTTTTTCTCTTTGATTCTGATTTGGTGATAACCCGAACTTAATTCTATTTTGGAAAATACCATTGCACCCTTAATTTGGTCAAACAAGTAATCCATTCTTGGTAATGGATAATTTTTTTTTTTTTATTGTTAACTTGTTCAACTTCGAGTAATCTATGCATAATCGCAAGGTGTCATCCATTTTCCTTACAAATAATATTGGAGCCCCGCAAGACAACACATTTCGGTAGATGTATCCTTAATCCAACAACTCCTCAAGCTGAATTTTAAGTTCAGACAACTTAGGTATGGTCATTTGGTAAAGGGTTTTTCAAACAAATATTTCTCTGAGTATTAGCTCTATGGTAAAGTCAATTTCCATTTTTGGGGATAATCCTGGAATGTTTTCAAGGAAGACATCTAAAAACTCCTTCACCACTGGTATCTCTTCCAAGCTCATTGTCTTACCTTTAGAGTTAGTAAATGCTACTTGTACAACATATATCTAAAAACCTTTCTGAAAGTATTTATGTAATTGATCAGAAGTAATGGGTCAAAGTTTAACATCCCTTCAGATCCCCTGAATTTTTTTCCTTACAACTTCATTCATGAGGAAACTAAAATTTTTAACTTCTCAATCCTCCAAGGACCAATATTCCTCCAACCAATCCAATCCTATGAGTACATCATAGGATTTTAAGGGTAATATATTTAGATTTAACCTGATTAGTTTCCCTCCTATCTCATTAGGGCAATATTATACCTTGTCAATCGGTTTCCTTTTTTCTCTGGTGGTTAGCTAAACTAACCACAAATTATTAAATGACAAATCTCAAATAATTTTGGACTGATATAACTTAAAATTGTGCCTGGGTCTACTAAAATAGGAACATAATGGTTATCCAAGGTACCTTGAAATTTCACCATGGCAAGTTGATATCTCACCTGATGGTTTTCCAATGCAGCATTAATTCACGCCATACTTCTTCCTACTTCCCATACTATACAAGCTTCATGAACATTCGTAGCATGTTTATTTATAACATGGTGGGGACAATTATTTAAATAATGAGGCTCCCCGCAACCCTATCAATATAATGGTGGCTTCTGGAACTATCCAACTTTTGGTTTGTTGGACGCTTCATCTTGTCGGGTCTTACTTGATATCTTAACTTTCTCCTGATTCCACCCTCCATATTCATTGAACTACTCTCGATGTGAAGTCTTGACTCCTGATGGTATAATATTCTTGTTTTTTTGGAAATTCTTCTATTCCTTCTCCTTTCTTCTTCATCTGGTAGTAGCATATTTGAGATTTTTGAAAAACTTCATCCATGGTCCTTGGGTTATCGAACTCCAACCTATATTTCATATAAACTAGTACCTTATCTTTTTATTTTGGATATAGTGTACATACCTTAATAGAAAACTGAACTTAACTACAAATTCACCCATTATCTGCTGCCCCGATATTAAATAATGAAACTCCTTATCTTTTTCTTCATAAAGAAGATTTGTTAGGTATTTGTCATTGAAATGCTTCTCAAAAATTTCCCACATTAGCTCATTTTCATCAGTGCTTCATACTATTTTGATCTTCTCCCATCACAAGGTGGTTTTCCCCTACAATTGGTAGATCGCTAACCTATATTGAAAATTATCATCATAATCATTGATTTGGAAATTTTTTTTCATATTAATTAGCAAGGCTTCTTCTTCCCCATCAAAATTTGGAGGTTTAATCTTCTAAAATTCACCGTGTACCTCAACCTTCTGCCTTGTTTTCCCTCTACCACCTGAGATATTTTCACACTCATCTTCAAGTTCCATTCATCCCCTTTCATATTTTCAGTTACCTTCCCTCAATCACTGTCTCTCAACCCTATTTTCGTCTTCTTAGCCCCATCCATAATCTTTAATTATCAGCTCGTAAGTTTTTAATTTCATATCATAGTTGTTGTATTGATTCTAGCAATAATTCTTTAGTGTTGTGAGGGTCATGTTCTATCTCAACCCACATTTATGGATTTTATTCAGTGTGAGGGGGTCTTTGTGGTTGCATGCTTCTAGATCCTCTTCTCATTTGATTTTTGTTCACACAAATAATTTTTTATTACAACACTCATCCAACCTGGCCATAATATTGTAATATAGGCTCTAATACCAATTGTAACATGTACTACCACATAACAATTACTTATAATTAAAATAATTAGCTAGATAATATCCTTGGGTTTAATGGCATGCAGTTGCATGTATCGTATGTATAAATTAAGGTGGTTTTCAATGTCAATACAATACATATATTTCCGAGCTTAGAAAATTTACGCCATATAGAATTTTTCCATGCTAAACTTACTTTATATTTATGACATTATTGATTACACAAAACCCATTTCCCGTAGTTCATTTAAAACTTTGCAAACAAGATGTAAAGTTGTATGCTGGGAAAAATTTACTCCGTCGAGACCATTGGTTTGCACCACCTCATTGGATAGTGGGAAGGCCACCAAGGATGTTTAGGGAAACTACCCAACCCTTCCCCTGCTCCAGTGCTTATATTTTTTGTTTCGGTTGGAGGGTTTTACCTCCAGTACATTAAAGTTTATGTTTTTCCCATCAATTATCTCTTTTCCTTTCTATTACTATCCCTCAATTAGTTTTCTCCGAGTTTTTTTACCTATTTTATTAGCTCACCTCGTTTGCACCACATTTCTCTATGAGGGTTTTGTGTAGCATGACTATGGATTCTATTTTTCAAATTGGCTTCATGGAAATAGGTAACGCAAAATTTTACACTGCATTTTCTTCCTTTCTTGTTTTTCTAGAGGAGTTATTCCCAGAGCGGAATTTCTCTACTAGAGGTGCACACAGAAGCATTCTTCTTTTAAATCACCACCTATCTCAGGTAAGCAAAGGAAAGGTCCTTCCCACACTTGGTAGTTTTAGTTTGATTGTGGGAAAATATTCTTTTTAGGTCCAATTTCTAAAACGTTGCCCTTTTTTTTTGGGTCAGGTAAATCAAGATTTAATTCAGTTGTCAAGATTCCTTCATTTCAATCACCGTTTTTTTCCATACTCACAACAACACTATCTTTTTTTTTTTTGTCCCAATGCATTTTATGTTCCTTATTATTGTTGTGTTGAAAGTTGATGTATTCTGCCACTTGTCACCGACAAGGGCCTTGTCTTCTAAGCTAGATATTGGGAAAATTAAATGATTATTCTTTTTATGTTAATGAGTAATATAATGGAAAATCTTAACCTTAGGGTTTCTATTTTTTTTTTTAAATGGTTTCAAATATTACCTTGTTTTATGCAACCTGAACTCAAGGGTTATGTACTTGTGTTGTTACTTTTCATGGATACTCGTTAATTTCAAGAACTTATATTCATCTTTTAAACATATGGCTGCATATATTACATGGGTATTTGCAAGTAGGACTTCCATAACCTCTAAGGGTGGCAATACCTATATGTTATTGTATTCCGCTACATGTACTCTCCAATTGCAACTATTAGCCATATTATTTATATCACGCTTATTTGGTTCTTCAATAGCTATATAGTTTATGTATTCTTTGTGAATTCAATACGCGAATTTTTTTTATACTTGTAATGTCTTTCAATCCTGCTACAGGTTCAATTATAATTTAAATTTTCCTTCTTAATTTATGTTATGAGTTTGAACACCTGGAAGGGGCTGGGTTCCGAGCAGTGGGAGCACGACCCTCTACCCATGAGGTGTTGTATAATCTTGAACCATATTAGAAAATTTTTCTATAGATACCCTTGGTTGATGTGGAAAGATAACTCAAACCTATGAACTTATACATCAAAGGAATAATTGTTCCAATAGATTATATTTCTCCTTTAAAATAAAGCACATTTAGTGAGTGGATTTTTCTTATATGTGTGTTAATAGAAAGAAACACAAAGAATATGAATTGACTGCTCTTATATCTGGTTATTAAAAATAAATAAACAAAACATAAATTGATTGTTCTTATATCTGGTTAGTAAAAATAAATACATAAAATATGAATTAGTTGTTGTTATATCTATTTAGTAAAAATAAATACACAAGATATGTTAACTCATTACAAAACACCCCACAATAAGTAGCAGACCAAGTCTTTAAGAGTATTGTTTTAGGCCTCTTTAACAGGTTTGTCCTTAGGAGGTAGCATACACACATACATAATTACATCATGTGATGCCAGTTCCTACTCTATTGTGATAATTTTAATCCACTAATTATAAAATTATTCCTACTCTACTCATAAACCAATAGTTTCTTATCCAAAGTAGATTAGACTGTTTTGGATACTCCTCTGGAATACCTCTCCTCCCTTCCAACGAGAATGGAGTTTACGTCTGGTTCTCCACCCGATATCAAAACTTATAGGAATAGTTATATAGGAAATTATCCTTGACTGTATCTATCTACAAGCATCAAGGTTTCCCCATCCCAAGACCTACAGGCTCTAGTCTTCAATCGAGTTTGCACTCACTCCTAACCAGCTCAAGAATACTCTGCGGGAAATGTCCTTCCAACCCGTATAATATCGTGTGTAGGTGTAACATCCTCTTCCATTCCATTTCGATGTTCCTATTCCTTCTTCCTGGTCGTGTCTCCCTTTTTGTAGAAAGAAATATTAAGAACCCATCCTCGAAAGAAAAGAGATTAACTTCCATAACTCTCTGGAAGTTATTTATAATTTGTTAGGGTCTTTCTAGGAGTTCCTAAACATGTCTCTTGTTCAAAAATAAAATTAATAAATATGCTAACTATTATTTCATCATCTCACTCATCATATTTTCACATATTAACTTATAAAGGAAATAACTATCATTAATAATCTTATGTACATTATTTACATTTACAAGGGATGTTACATCTCCCCCTATAGTGAAACATCATCCCCGGTGTTTGTTTATGCCCAATGGAACAGGTCCGGCATGCCTGCTGCATGAAATCTTCATCCTCCTAGGTGGCCTCCTCCAAGATAAAGTTCCTCCACTACATTTTAACATGGGGGATAACTCACCTTTGTAGTGTTATTTCTCTCTAATCGAGAATACACAAGGGATCTACCAGGAACACTCCATCTGGTTAGATCAACCACACAAAAAAATTCTTCTATCAATCTTCTTTAATTAATTTAACGTATAATGTTCTATTAAAATGAAATAATAATAAAAAAACTTTTCTATATCTCCCATTTTTTAATTCTTACTTGCACATCTTGCCAATTAATTACATGCCTAGAATAATAGATATATTGATTTAGTAAAGAAACATGAAACACATTATGCACTCGTATGTGACTTGGTAATGCAATTTGATACGCTATAGGTCCCACTCTTTCCAATATCTGAAAATGTATGAAATATCGGGGTGCCAATTTGGCACAACCACCCCACCTTAGAGTGTTTTTCTTGGGTTTAATTCATACATAGATATGCTCCCCTAATTGAAATTATCTATATGTCCTTTTCTTATCTGCATATGATTCTTTTCGATCCTCGGAATGTTTTAGGAATTTTCATACTCTTTTAATAGTGTCTTCCACCTCTACTAACATGCGAGGCCCTAATATTATTTTTTCTTCACAATTTTTCAAATTCGGAAGTTTCCTAGACCTCTTCTCATATAGTACTTCATATGGGCTAATTTTTAGAATTTCATGGTAGATGTTGTTATATGAAAATCCTGCTTTGCGGGTTGCTGCATTACATACATTATTAACATGTCTTCTAAGACATGGTTCACCCGTTCAGTTTTCCCATCTGTTTGTGGATGGTAAGTTGTAGTGACCTAGATATGAGTACCCAACCTAATGAAAAGGGTTTCCAAAATGCAAAAGTAAACATGAAATACCTATCAAAAATTACCACTTTAGGCATCCCATGCAATAGAAAATATACTTCATAAAAATTTATACAATTTCCATAGTTTTATAAGTGTATTTGATGAGAATAAAATGGGTTGTTTTACTTATTTTTTCCACTACTACTATATTGGAATCAAATTTTTTTTTTGTCTTAAGAAGGCCTATGATAAAACCTAAGGTAATTATGTCCCATTTCCACTCAAGAATAGGAATATGATGGAGGATTCCGGAAAGATGTTGGTGCTCGCCCTTGACTTGCTAACATTGTAAAATTTTGGCTAAATATTCAACAATGTCCTTCCCCATACCTCGCCATAAATAATATTTTTTAATAGCATAAAATATTTTATGATATCCAATATGGACTCTGTAGGGACTCAAATGAAATTCGTATGGTAAAAATTATTTAAAATATAACTATTTGGGAATGTACACCCTTCCTTTAAAAGTAAACAAGCTGTCATGGTTTATATCAAACTCAAACACTTTTTGAGAATCCTTGGATTGTTTGTTTTGTTTACACAAAAAAACATATTCTGGGTGTTTGAATGAATTTCCTTAATATGATTGGAAACTCTAACCTCCACCAGAGTGCAGAACAATTCATATACAAAATTCACATTCTGACTTAATGCATCGACGACTCTACTCTAATTTCCGTTCAAATTCCTTAGTTCGAAATCAAACTCGCTAAAAAATGCTGACCACCTCACCGGATGACCATTTAAATTAGGTTGTTTGAAATAGTTGGTAAAAAATCTACGATGTATTAATAAAATAAATATCTTACCTAATAAACATGGAAAATTTTAGGGGCTAATATTCACAGGTGGGATAATTTTCCATGATTTTTCCAAAACAAAGATTCACAAATTTCCATTTTTTATAAAAATGATTCGCCCAAGTTTTATAATATAAATTTATTCTAACTTAAAATTCGCCAAAATTATATAAAGACTATATATAAAATGATTTTATATTTGAATAATTTTAAAAATACATCAATAAAAAAATTATTGTTTGCATATTAGGGACTAGCGAGATTCGCTAATGTTTTTAAACATCAAGATAATTTTCCACCGTTAAAATTTTCCCCGCTAATAAATAATGTCGGCACATCTTTAAGGCTTCAACTACGATGATTAACTCTAGATCATCAGAATATTATTTATTCTTATGCTCTTTCAACTTACAAGGTTTATATGTGATTACCTTGTCCTCTTTCATTAATACTTCTCCAACACCTTCCTTACATGCATTGGTAAAAATAATTAGCTAGATCAAATCCTTGGGTTTTATGGCATGCATTTTGATGTGTCATATGTATAAATTTGGGTGGTACAAAATTTCAATACAATACATATGTTTCTGAGCATAGAAAATTTATGCCATATAGATTTTTCCATGCTGAACTTGCTTTATATTTATGAGATTATGGATTACACAATACCCATTTTCCATAGTTCATTTGAAACTTCGCGAATAAGATGTCAAGTTGTATGCTGGGAAAAATGTACTCCATTGATACCATTGGTTTGCACCGCCTCATTGGATAGTGGGAAGGCCACCAAGGATGGTTAGGGAAACTACCCAACCCATCCCTTGCTTTGGTGCTCATTTTTTTCTGTTTTGGTTGGAGGGTTTTACCTCCAATACATTACAGGTTATGATTTTCCCATCAATTATCTCTTTTCCTATATATTAATATCCCTCAATTGGTTTTCTCAGAGTGGTTTTACCTATTTTATTAGCTCACCTCGTTTCCTCCACATTTCTCTATGAGAATTTGGTGTAGCATGACTATGGATTCTAGTTTTCGAAATGGCTTCATGGAACTAGTTAACGCAGACTTTTACACTGCATTTGCTTCTTTTCTTGTTTTTCCGGAGGAGCTATTCTCATAGTGGAATTTCTCCACTAGAGGTGTAGACGGAAGCATTCTTTTTTTAAATGGCTACCTATCTCAGGCAAGCCAAGGCATGGTCCTGCCCAGACTTGGTAATTTTAGTTTGATTGTGTGAAAGTATTCTTTTTAGGTTCAATTTCTAAAACTTTGCCCTTTTTTTTTTGGGTTAGGTAAATCAGGTTTTCGTTTAGTTAACCTTCCTTCGTTTCGAACAATGGATTTTTCCATATTCACAACACCACTATCATTTCTATTTTTGCAGGTGCATTTTATGTTTCTTATTATTGTTGTGTTGACAATTGATGTATTTCTTCGTTTGTCATGGACAAGGGCCTTGGATTCTAGGCTAGAAATTGGGAAAATTAAATGATTATTATTTTTGTATTAATGAGTAATACAGTGGGAAAATCTCAGCGTTAGGGTTTCTGATTTTGTTTTTTCAATGGTTTCAAATATTACCTAATTGTATGCACCCCGAACTGAAGGGTTATGTACTTGTGTTGTTACCTTTCATGGATACTCATTAATTTCAAGAACTTATATTCACTTTTAAAACATATGGCTACATATATTACATGGGTATTTGCGAGGAGGACTTCCATAACCTCTAAGGGAGGAGATATCTATATATGATTTTATTTTGCTACATACACTCTCTAATTGCAACAATTAGCCATATTATTTCTTTCAGGCTTACTTGGTTCCTCAATAGCTATATAGTTACTGTATTCTTTGTGAACTCAGTACATAAATTTTTGTTATACTTGTAATTTCTTTCAGTCTTGCTACATGTTCGGTTATAATTTAAATTTTCATTCTTAATTTATTTTATGAGTTTGAACTACCGACAGGGGTTGGATTCTGAGCACTGGGAGCACGACCCTCTACCCATGTGGTGTGCTATAATATTGACCCATATCAAACGCTATTTCTTCTGAAACCTTTGGTTGACATGGAAAGTTAACTTGAAGTTATGAACTCTTATGTGTTTGGCATATGGTGACCCTTAGTTATTCAATTATTGATTTTCACAAGTTCTATTATAAAGTTTATCTCCTCACACCATACCAGTCGGTACAATTTAAAGCTTATACATCAAAGGAATAATTTTTTTGAAAGATTATATTTCTCCTTTAAAGGAAAACATAGTTAGTGAGGGAATTTTTCTTATATCTGTGTTAATAGAAATAAACACAAAGAATATGAATTGATTGCTCTTATATCTGGTTATTAGAAACAAAAACACAAAACATAAATTGATTATTCTTATATCTCGTTAGTAAAAATAAATACACAAAATATGAATTACTTTTTATTATATCTATTTAGTAAAAATAAATACACAAGAGGTTAACTCATTACAAAACACACTACAACAAGTAGTAGACCAAGTCTTTAACAATATTGTTTTAGGCCTCTTTAACAACTTTGTCCTTAGAAGGTAGCACACACACATACATAATTACATCATGTGATGTCAGTTCATACTATGTTGTCATAATTTTAATCCACTAATTATAAAATTATTCCAAATATACTCATAAACCAAGAGTTACTTATCTGAAGTATATTAGACGGGTTTGGATACTCCTGTGGAATACCTCTCCTCCCTTCCAATGAGAATGGATTTTATTTCTAGTTCTCCACCTGATATCGAAACTTACAAGAATAGTTATATAGGCAATGGTCCTTGACTGGATCTGTCTACAAGCATCAAGGTTTCCCCATCGTAAGACATGGAGGCTCTAGTCTTCATCCTAGTTTCCACTCACTCTTAACCAGTTCAAGAATACTCTGCAGGCAACATCCTTCCAACCCGTATAAAGTCCTATGTAGGTGTAACATTCTCTTCCATTCCCTTTCGGTGTTCCTATTCCTTATTCCTGGTGGTGTCTCCATTTTTGTAGAAAGAAAGACTAAGAACCCATCCTCAAAAGAAAAGAGATTAACGTCCATAACTCTCTGGAAGTTATTTAGAATTCGTTAGGGTCTTTCTAGGAGTTCCTAAACTTGTCTCTTGTTCAAAAATAAAATTAATAAATATGCTAACTACTATTTCATCATCCTACTCATCATATTTTCACCTCTTAAATTGTGAAAGAAATAACAAGCATTAATAATCTTATGTACATTATTTACATTTACGAGGGATGTTACATCTCCCCTCTAGAGGGAAACACCATCCTCGGTGTTTGTTTGTGCCTGGCGGAATAGGTTGGGTATGCATGCTGCATGCAATCTTCATCCTCCTAGGTGGCCTCTTCCAAGCTAAAGTGCCTCCACTACAAGTTAACATGGAGGATAACTCATCTCTATAGTGTTATTTCTTTCTGACCGACAATACACAAGGGGATCTACAAGGAACTCTCCATCTATTTATATCGGCCACACAACAAAAATCTTCTATCAATCTTCTCTCTGACTTACATTCCTAGAATCATAGATATATTGTTTTAGTAAAGAAACGTGAAACACATTATCGAATCATATGTGACTTGGTAATGCAATTTGATATGCTACAGGTCCCAATATTTCCAATATTTGAAATTGTCTACAATACCGGGGTGCCAATTTGGCACAACGACCCCACCTTAGAGTGCTTTTCTTGGGTTTAATTCATGCATAGATATCCTCCCCCGCTTGAAATTATATATTTGTCCTTTTCTTATCTTCCTATGATTATTTTTGATCCTGGGAATGTTTTAGGCATTGTCATACTCTTTTAATAGTTTGTTCCATCTCTACTAACATGTCAGGCCCTACGATCAAATTTTCTTCACAATTTTTCCAATACGCAAGTTTCCTACACCTCTTCTCGTATAGTATTTCATAAGGGCTCATTTTTAGAAATTCACTGTAGATGTTGTTATACGAAAATCCCACTAGGTGAAGGTACTCCTCGCACTTTGTGGGTTGTTGCATTACATACATTCTTAACATGTCTTCTAAGACTTGGTTCACCCATTCAATTTTCCCATCCATTTGTGGATGGTAAGTTGTAGTGACCTAGGTATGAGTACCCAACCCAATGAAAAGGGTTTCCAAAATGAAAAAGTAAACTTGACATCCCTATCAAAAATATCCACTTTAGGCATTCCATGCAATTGAAAATATCCTTCATAAAAACTTGTAGAATTTCCATAGTTTTATAAGTGAATTTGACGGGAATAAAATGGGTTGTTTTGCTTAATTTTTCCACTACTACTATATTGGAATCATTTTTTTTTCTAGTCTTAAGAAGGCCTGTCATAAAATATAAGGTAATTGTGTCCCGTTTCCACTCAGGAATAGGAAGATGATGGATGATGTCGGCAAGATGGTGGTGCTCACCCTGGACTTGCTAACATTCTAAAAATTTGGCTAAATATTCAACAATTTCCTTCCCCATACCTCGCCATAAATAATATATTTTAATAGTAGAAAATATTTTATGATATCCAATATGGGCTCTATAAGGACTCGGATGAAATTCATCTAATAAGAATTTTTTAAAATATAATTGTTTGGGAATGTACATCCTTCCTTTAAAAGTACGCCATCTATCATGGTTTATATCAGACTCAAACACCTTCTGAAAATCCTTGGATTGTTTTTTTGGTTTCCACAAAAAATCATATTCTAGGTCTTTGAATGAATTTCCTTAATATCATCGGAAACTCTAAACTCCACCGGGAGTGAAAAAAAATTCATATACAAAATTCACATTTTGACTAAATGCAACGACGACTTCGTTCTAATTTCCTTTCAAATTCCTTATTTTGAAATCAAACTCGCTCAAAAATGCTGACCACCTCGCCTGACAAGCATTTAAATCAGGTTGTTTGAAATAGTTGGTAAAACTTCTATAATATATTAACAAAAGAAATATCTTACCTAATAAACATGGAAAATTTTAGGGGCTAATATTCACAGGTGGGATAATTTTCCATGATTTTTCCAAAACAAAGGTTTGCAAGTTTCCATTTTTTATAAAAAAGATTCAGCCAAATTTTATAATATAAATTTATTCTACCTTAAAAATCACCAAAATTATATCGGGAGTATATGTAAAATCATTATATATTTGAATAAGCTTACAAATACATCAATAAAGAAATTATAGTTTTCATATTAGGGACTAGCAAGGTTCGCTAATGTTTTTAAACATCAAGATAATTTTCTGTCCCTCATATTTTCCATGCAAATAAATAATGTTGGCCCATATTTAAGGCTTGAAATACCACGATTAACTCTAGATCATAAGAATAGTATTTATTCCCATGCTCTTTCAACTTACAAGGTTTATATGTGATTACCTTTTCATCTTTCATTAATACTTCTTCGACACCTTCTTTACATCTATCGGTGAAAAAATTAAATTATTTTTCAGGATCTTCCATCTTTAGCATACAAGGAGTTGTTAACAACTCCTTTAGTTTTTCCAAACTATCTTGCAACTATGTTGTCCATTTAAATGATTTTCCTTTATTTTTCACCAAGGTCATAGGGAATTTTATTCTTGAAAACCCCTTTATAAAATGGCTATAATATATGCCCAACCCCATAAACAATCGAATGTCCCCACATTCCTTGGGGCAGGCCATTCCATAATAGTTTTAATATTTTATGGGTCAATCATTATACCGTCAGATGAGATTACATGGCCCAAGTATTGAGTCTATTCCTAGTAATTATTACACTTTCAAAACATACATAGAGCTAATTTTTCCTTAAATTTTGTAATACCACCTTGAGGTTCTCCTTATTTTCCTCCATGATTTTTGAATATATTAGGATGTCATCAATAAAAATCAAAACAAATTTGTCCAAATAGGGATGGGAAATATCATTCATTCGACTCATAAAATTAGTTGTGGCATTAGTAATACCAAATGGCAACACTAAAAACTCATAATGATCATATCAAGTCATAAATGTTGTCATACATAAGTCTTTCTCTTTGATTATGATTCGGTGATAACCTAATTTTTAGTGTATTTTGGAAAATACTATTGCACTCTTAACTTGGCCAAACAAGTCATCAATTGTTGGTAATGGATACTTATTTTTTATCATGAACTTGTTCAATTTCTAGTAATCGATGTATAACCACAAGGTGCCATCCTTTTTCCTTATTAATAATACAGGAGCCCCCCGAGGCGACGCAATTGAGCGGATGTATCCTTTGTCCAACAAATCCTCAAGCTGAATTTTAAGTTCAGTTAACTTAGGTTTGCTCATTTATTAAGGGGTTTTGGAAATGGGAGTTTCTTCATGTATTATCTCTATGGTAAATTAAATTTCCCTTTTTTCTAGTAATCCTCGAATGCTCAGGGAAGACATATAAAAACTCCGACACCACTAGTATCTCTTCCAAGGTGGTTGTCTTACCTTTAGAGTTAGTAAACACTACTTGTATATAGAATATATATGACATCCTTTCTGAGTGTATTTGGGTCATAGTTTAATGGCCCTTCAGATCCCTTCAATTTTCTTCCTTACACCTTCATCTGTGAGGAAACTAATGGTTTTATCTTCGCAATCCACTAGTGAATATTGTTCCTCCAACCAATCCATTCCTTTAAGTATTTCATATGATGCTAAGGGTAATAAATTTATATTTAACCGATCAATTCCCCTCCTGTATCAATAGGGAAGTCTTCCACCTTGTCAGTCACTTTCCTTTCTGCTTCAATGGCTAGCTGAACTAACCCGAAATTCTTAAATTTAACCCTTTTCAAATGACACATCTCAACTATTTTTGGACTTATATAACATAAAATTATTCCTAGGTCTACTAAAATAGAAACAAAATGGTTAGCCAAGGTAACTTAAATTTCAACCATCGCAGGTTGATATTCTACCTGATGGTCTTCCAATGTAGCGTTAATTTGCACCACACTTCTTTCTACTACCCCTACAATAGAATATTCTTTCACATTCACAATTGACTCAGTTCTAGCATGATGGGGACAATTCTTATAATAATGAGGCTCACCTCAACCCCAACACTGCAATGGAGGCTTCTAAGAACTATCCAAATTATGGTTTGTTGGATGTTTTGTCTTGTCAGGTCTTAGTCGATATCTTACACTTTGCCTGATTCCGCCCTCTATATCCATTGAATTTTTTCAATGAACAATATTGACTCTTGATCATTTAATATTCCTGTTGTTTTGGAAAATTTTCTGTCCCTTTTTCTTGGGCAAAGCCTTACTCCTTTCTCCTTTATGCTTCATCTTCTAGTAGCATATTTGAGCTTTTCGAACAACTTCATCCATGGTCCTTGGGTTATCGATCTCCAACCTCTCTTTCATATAAATTGATAGACTGCTAAAAAATTGTTCTACATTAGCTTTTTCTTCTCAGATATAAGGTACATACCTTAAGATAGAATTGAACTTAGCTACAAATTCATCCATTTTCTGCTGCCCCAATCTTAAATCATGAAATGCCTTAGCTTTCTCTTCATCAAAAAATTATGTTCTATATTTATCCTTGAAATTCTTCTGAAAATTTTCTCAGGTTAGGTCTTAATCATCAATACTTTGTATTTTTTTGATATCCTCCCACAACAAGATGGATTTCCCCTGCAATTAGTAGATCACTAACCTAGATTTTGAATTATCATCATACTCATAGATATTGAAAAAAATATTCATATTAATTAGGTAGGCTTCTACAACTTTTTCTTCTTCCCCCTACACCTCAACATTCTGTCATTTTTTTCGTCTTCCACCTGAGACATTTTTTAGAATCCTCTTCATGGTCCATTCGTCTCCCTTCATCTTCTAGGTTACCTTCCCTCAATTGTTGTATCTCGGCCCTATTTTTTTCTTCTGGATTGGGGTTCATAATTATATGATTCTTCATATCAAGAAGACTCTTCAAAATTCACTCTTTCTCCAACCTTAATCTTTCATTATCAACTCGTAATTTTTCATTTCATCTTGTAGTTTTTGTACCATTTCTAGGAATAATGCATTAGCGTTGGGAGGTTCATGTTCCATTTGAACACACATTTCTTGATTTGTCTTAGTGTGAGGGGACCTTTATGTTGGCATGCTTCTAGATCCTATTCTCATTCCATTTATATACGCGTGAATGTGTTTTTTCACTATAGCACTCGTCCAAATTCGCCACAGTGTGGTAATCTGCACTCTGATACAAATTCTAACGTGTACTACAACAAAAAATTTACTTATAATAAAAAAAATTTAACTAGGTAATGCATTTGCATGTGTCCTATGTCTAAAGTTTGGGGGTATGTAATGTCAAAAAATAAATATTTTTTGTTACCTTAGAAAATTTACACCATACATATTCATTTCGCATTAAACTTAATTTATATTTATCACATTATGGATTACACAATACTCATTTCCCATAGTTCATTGGAAACTTCTCAAAAAGGTTGTCAAGATGTATGTTGGGACATATGTACTCCATCCGTACCATTGGTTCGCACATCTTCATTAGACAATGAGAAAGCTACCAAGGAAAATTAGGGAAACTACTAATCCCTTCCCCGATTCGGCTCCCATTATGTTTTGTTTCGGTTAGAGGGTTTTATCTCCAACACATTCTAGGTTAAGGTTTGCCTATAGATTCTCCCTTTTCATGTCTATTAGCATCCCTTAGCTATTTTTCTCATAGTGTTTTTACTTGTTTTATTATCCCAGCTCTTTTCCTCTAGAGTTTTCTACGATGATTTGGTGTGGTGTGATTATGGATAATGGTTTTTGAATTGGCTTCATGGCACTAGGTAACGAAGAATTTTACACTGCAATTGCTTCTCTTCTTTTTTTTCCCAGTAATCTATGCTCAAAGTGGAATTTCTCCATTGCAGGTGCATACAAGAGTGTTATTTTTTATAATATCCAATTGACTTAGGTAAGTTGAGGCAAGATACAACTGAGAATTGGTAGTTTCGGTTTGATTGTCTGAAGGTATTATTTTTAGGTCTAGTTTCTCACACTTTTCCCTTTTTTTCCTAAGGTAAATCAGGTTTCTTCTCAGTTGTCAATCATCCTTTGTTTCAGTCACTAATGTTTTCCATACTCCAAAAAATGCCATTTTGTATTTTCTTTCAGGTGCAATCTATGTTCCTTATTATGGTTTTGTTGACAATTGATGTATTATGTCGCTTGTCACGGACAAGGCCCTTGGATTCTAAGATAGAAATTTTGAAAAATAAATGATTATTATGTTTGTATTTGAGTAATAAAGTGGGAAAATATCAGCCTTAGGGTTTCTAAATTTTGCGTTCAAATGGTTTCAAATATTACTTAGCTTTATGCATCCTGAACTCAATGGTTATGAACTTGTGTTGTTACTTTTCATGGAAAATCGTTAATTTCTAGAACTTATATATCTCTTTTGAATGTATGGCCAATATATTACATGGGTATTTGCGAGGAGGACATCCATAACCTCTGAGGGAGGTGATATCTATATATGATTTTATAGTGATATATGGATTCTCTGATTGCAATGATTAGCCGTATTATTTCTTTCAGGCTTACTTAGTTCTTCCATAACTCTGTGATTTTTGTATTATTTGTGAATTTAGTATGCGAAATTTGGTTATACTTGTAATTTCTTTCAGTCATGCTATATGTTCAATTTTAATTGAAATTCTCTTTCTTAATTTATTTTATTAGCTTGAACACCCGATAGGGGTTGGGTTCCCAACACTGGTAAAAAAAATCGTCTGCCCATTCAATGTGGTATAATTTGAACCCATCTCATAGACTGTTTCTTGAAAAACTCTTGGTTGAGGTGGAAGTGTAACTCAGAATTATGAACTCTTATGTGTTTGACATATGGTGACCCAGAGATATTCAGTTATTGTTTTGAAAAAGTTCTATTGTAAATTTTGTCTCCTCATACCATATTGGTGGCTACAATTTATAGCTTATATAAAAAGGAATGATAGTTTTAGCTGAATGTATTTATCTTTTAAAATAAAACACAGTTAGAGAGTGTAAAATTCTTATATATGTGCTAATAGAAAGAAACACACATAATATGAGTTGATTGTTTTTATATCTGGTTAGTAAAAAGAAGTACACATAACATAAATTTACTATTCTTATATATGTTTAGTAAAAAGAAATACACATAATATGAATTGATTGTTTAGATATTTGTCTAGTTAAAATAAATACATAGAGTATGTCAACTCATAACTAGACAAACTCCAACAAGTAGTAGAATAGGTATTTAAGAGTATTGTTTTAGGGCACTTTAATAGTTATGTCCTTGGAATTTACGATACATCCATACACAATTAAATAATGTGATTTAGGTTCCTACTATGTTTCCATACTTTTAATATAATAATTCTAAACTTATTCTAAACCTGATCACATACCAAGAGTTACTTATCTGAATTAGATTCAGTTGGTTTGGATACGGCTCTCGAAGTCCTCTGTTCACTTCCAACGAGAACAACGATTATGTCAAGTTATCCCCCCAAGCAATAAATTTCTCATAACAGTTTTATAGGAAATTATCCTTTATTGGATCTGTTTATAGGCATCAAGGTGTACCCATCCTAAGACCTAGAGACTCTAGTCTACAACATGGTTTCCACTAGCTCCTATCCAGCTCAAGAATACTCTCTTGGTAGTGCCCTACCAACCCGTACAACATCATTTGTAGGTGTAACTTTCTCTTCCTTTCCCTTTCAGTGTTCCTCTTAATTCTTCTTGGTGATATCTCCCCTTTTCTAGAAAAAACGACTAAAAACCTCTCAAGGAAAGAAAATATATTAACTTCCATAATTATCTAAAAGTTATTTATAATTCATTAGGGTCTTTCTAAAAGTTCCTAATTATTTTTCTTCCTAAAAACAAAATTAATAAATTAACTTCTAAAGGAAATACCTATCATTAATAAAATTATGTACATTATTTACACTTATGGGGATGTTACACATGTCTTAGAATAGAGGAGTGTATCCCATTACATGACATTAATATATTTATTATTATGTTTGAAATTAATTTATTAATGCAATTTTATTTTAAAAAATGTTTAAATTAATTTAATTTATTCTTAAAATATTATTATATTTAAAAATTAATTTTATATTTATAAATAGTATTTAAAAAAACATAAATAAAATAATCATAATAAATATCTTGCTATAATAAAGAATTCAAATACGAATATGATTTTCTTGGAAATTGGATACATTTAAAATATGCTTTTCAAGAGAATAGGGATGACTATTAACCATGAGTGGGTAGTATCTTTAATTATCATTACTAACAAATGCGAAAATGCATTTAATAATATCATTCCATGTATAACATTTGGTAGTTATTTGTTGGTGAAAATTAATTTGGATTTTATAAAGTTGAAAATATTAATCAAATTATTTATAAATTATAAAATTGAATATAAATTTAAATTGAAATATTTTCAATTTGTAGTTTTATAAATTAATTATATATTATTTAATTATTTTAAATGAAATAATTTATTAGTGAAACTTATTGAGTAATTTTAGTTCCAATAGTAAAAAAGCAAGTGAGAAATTTTAACACCATAATATATTAGTAAGTTAAGATGTATCTGAATTCCTCCTTAACTAAGTTCTCATTAAATGGACATAACAAAATATTTATTTTAATGGTTTTTTAGATATACATGTTGGATTCGCCATGTGTAGCTTGATTAGTGATTGTCATATAAATATTTGTAATGATTGAGGTTCAAGATTCAAAATTTACTTTGATTTATGGTGTGGGTTGTGCATGGGAGAACTTATGGCTTCACTTAGAGGCTATAATATAATAGTTGGAATTCACTTAGATATTATTGTGCATTAGTATGAATTGACCAGCGAGTATGAGCTCGAACCAATTAAAGATTCCTCTAGATACAAAAAATAAAAATTACATGTTGGAAACCAACAAAAATTAATCTATGTCCTACTAATTATCCACATTCAATCATTTTCTACTAGTTCTTAGCATTTTATTGAGATAATTCCTCTACTATGAAAGTAAAAAGGGGGTGGAACATCTAATCCAACATTCTCTAATTTGGTATGTAACTTGCAAAAGTATAAAGGAGAAGGAATCAAACTATAAGCTAAGTGACATATGTCATAGGACTCAAAGAGTTATAACACCACTCCAATTTATCCATTACTGGTTTTGTCAACACATCTACGAAGTTCCATATAGTGTCAAATGTTTTAGTGTCACCCTTCCACCATTTCTATTTATTGAACAATATGCTATTAGATATCAATATGCTTTACCTTTGCATCAAAGGTGCATCTATTAACCAAAAAAATAGAACTATTACTATCACATTGAATGCCAATCCATCTTTAAGTTAGCTCCACATGTGAACATAAATGAATAATCCAAATGATCTCCTTATAGACATGAGTAACTACCATATATTCTACGTTTTCAATGAAAAAATTTACCACAGCATATAACTTGTTCATCTAACTTATTGTTCCACCAAAAAATGTGTGTGTGTGTGTGTGTGTGTAGATATACATATACTTATACATATAAATATACATATACATATATATTTCATTCTACATCCTCTCCTCAAACAAGATCCACATAAGCTTGTATATCCACATTGTGTTGGTAAACTAAAACATCATTATGATAACACTTGGAATATTAGAAATTAACTCACAAACACTTTAATACTTTCCTCATTATTTCCCAATGTTCACATCCAGGATTAGCCATGAATCAACTCAATATATCTACTAATTACGTAATATCTAGTTTAGTATAGACCATAACACGTATCAAAATTCCAATTGCACTAAGATAAGGAAAAAAAATATTCTCTCAAATCCATGGATGCTTTAAGGCACAACCCAACTGAAGTTTTACATCCCATAGAAATGGAACACTCAATATTGTAGAATCTTCCATGCAAAAACTATATAGCATGGAGTTAACATTCTTAATCTAACTCGAATAAATATTTATGTTCGATATATCTATCCTAATATACAATCCTGTGATATATTTGAAGGATTCCTTCATTTAAAATTATGTTGAAAGATAATACTTATAATCGTGAATCATGTCCTTAAAATTAGTAAAAAAATAGCATACAACCTACATACAAAGTGATAATGAGAAATTGACTAACATCTTGTTCCTCACATACATAATGATCTAATTTGGACCTCAAAAATTCCAATCCAATACAAAAATAAGTTTAATTTTGATCATATATTCAGGAATACTATTTCATACCATATAAAATAAACTTTAATTTGTAGGCCAATATCACTTTAACTTTGGCTATGTCAGATAGATTTTCTCCATGAAGTACCCATGTGCAAATGTTGTTTCCAAATCCATATATTCTATCTCTAACTCAAAATCTATTTCTACATATAATATGAACATGATATATGCTAACATAGCAACTAGGTAAAAAGTATCACCAAATTTCGTCCCCTCAACCTAGGAATATGCTTTTGTAATCAACCTTGTCTTAAACTTTTCACTACTACCATATGACCCATAATTGACATAGATATTTCCTAATCTAGGTATGGGGGAGGGAAGGGCATCATTAAGGGGAAAATAAAATAAGATAAGAGTATAAAAAATGTAGAGAAACACATAGGGACAATAAGGAGGGATCAAACATGGTAGTTGAAACATGAAATAAATGAGAAATAATACAAGGGGTTGGTATAGAAATAATAAATCGAACAAAGAACTTGAATTAATAGCTTATTCCAACCATTCCATGTTGGAAACTATAATTATTTTTAGTCTTCATCACTTTCAATGTACTCAAATCATTATGTCTATCTTACGTTACAAGAAAAAAAAAAAATTATTTGAAGCATGGATTTCATGCTCCATTTTCATGGTCATATAGGTCAAACTTTTTCCTCATGATTCTATGGTTGTTATATTTTTCTTGAGTCAAAAGAATTTTTAGCTTTTGTATAAGACCCTATTGGGAAATTTGTAACATCTAAAAGAGATTTATTTTGAGTATAGAAAGTCTTATGAGCCTCCAAGCATAAGTCAGACCTGGCAGTGACAGGTCATCCTAAAGAGGGATAGTAGACCTCATAGAATTCATATAAATAGAAGCATACTCGATCTCATTTAGTCACCATTTGATCTCTCAATAATCAAGTTTGATCTGAATCTAGAATCAATAATAAAGGAAGCTCGAAGGTATATAAATAAGGAGAAATAAAGGAGAACAAGGAAATTTTGTATTGGGGATTTATTGTCTCACACATGTGAAGGTTAGGGTTTTTGTAGCTTGAAGGAAGAACAAAATATACATGTCCAAAATGCAGAAGACTAAATCGTAGATAGACGTTGTTGGACAACATAATAATCTTATTTAGTCTAGTTTGACTTGAGAGACCTTAGCTTTTTTGAAGGAAGACTTCTTGAAGAGTTGACATGTGCCAGAATTAGGCTTTATGCAGCTACCATAGACCTAAATATCATAGGGATAAGTTGTAGGTCAAATTTCGGGGCCGAAGTTGGAGCTAGAAGTTGGTTGAATCAGGATTGACCTTTGTTAACTTAGTTTATTTTTGACCTAATTGGAAGAGCTTCTTGGAGGGGTAACTTGGTGATTGGAGGAGCACTTGATTTATGGTTTTGGGTCTTGTTTTTATAATTTGAATTTGATTCTATGAGAAGAGAAGAGATTATTTATGGGTTTAAACCCTGGAGTGTTTTTTCCCTGGCATGGAGCCTATATCCATTGTCCAATTTGGTTATTATTTTTCTCTCAATAATTGTTTGATGAATATATATATATAAACACAAGGAGATAAATAAAGTTCACGGGAACTTTTTAAGTTTAAGGGGAATTTGAACTAATATCTTTCCTATTGCATTCTCCCACATGGTTTTAGAGTTAAGGTGAAGAAATAGAAGGAAGCTAGAAGATAAAGGAAAGGAGAAGAGCACCTATATCAATATCTCATTAAATACATACTCCTCTTAAGAAGGATCATAATCTCGTTGAAGGAAGGAATGATAATTTTTTTCTTAATATTCTCTAGTGCATCATATTCAAGAAAAAGAAGCATCGAGCAATCTTGAGATCACCATTCTCTCATTTGGAGACACTATTGTTGAAAAAATCCTAGAAGTCATCATTCTAAAGCATATTTGAAGTCTCTTCAAATGCATTTAAAGCATCAAGGTAGTTAGAGACATCATCAAGAAGGATGATTCTTCATCGACAAGTAAGTATTCTCTTCTATGTCTCTATCTACAAATCATATCGCTACATTTTGGAAGGAGAACAATTAGCTCATTGGATACAAAAACTTCCTATCATGGAACAAGAGAATATATCATTGGTGAACTGGTTGGACTAACCAAATAAAATACTCATGATTTAGTGAAATATAGGAAGGGAGAAATAAGGGCATAAAGAATCAATTTTGAATCTATAAAAGATCATTTATTTACATGCGTTTATGATTTAAATAAATCCAAGGATAAGCATGACATGTTGGTAAAGTTGTACTCTATAAGTACATCAGGTCAAAATATTTCCTTGAGGAATCAACTATATAGAAAAAGGAAGCCAAATTATGAAGAAATTTCCACTTATCTCATGAAAATATCAAAGGATCAATTTCTAGGGTTTGGGAAACTATTTCTGACTCTAAATTGATAATTTGTGTACAAAATGCTTTACCACCTAATTTGAGCAGTTTTGAAACTAGTATCTACTCCAAGAAAGATACCACACCTTTTGATGCATTATGGGCTCAATGTGTCTTGGAATAATCTAGGATCAAGGAAAATGGTGACACTAAATCAAGTGAAAGGTATCGAGCCTTTTTTGCAAGGACCAAGAAGATGAAGAAATGGGAGACTGGAAATTCCAAAACGAAACTAGACATGTCCAAGATTCAATAATTCAGATGAAATGACTATGGAAAATTTAAGAGGTATTTTCCAAACTAGATGAACAACAAAAGAAAGGAAATAAGTGAAGCTCACATAATTGAATAAAAGGAACAACTCGAGAAGAAGTTGGAGGGAGAAGATCCCAAGGATATTTTGATCTGGATTTTTATGTAGGAATGAAACAGAATACACATATAGCCATAGATACAAAGATACAACAGAAATAATGCTTCATTTTATTAATAAAACAAATGACTAAAATAAACAGTTAGGGCATTGGTAGCGATATCTCTAAGAAGAGATGTGGAGGATACAGTCCTCTGAACTGTGTTACAATGATACATGATGGAAATGAGCAAGTGAGGGAATCATTAGCATATCTATGAGAAGAGATGTGACGGCTACAGGCCTCCCCACTGTGTTACAAAACTGAAATGATGGGAACAAGCGAACTAGGGCACTGGTAGTGCTTATCTCTAAGAAGAGATGTGTCATATCCCAGCCCCCTCAACTATGTTACAATGAGGCTCGAAGGCCTATTTATTGTTGATAAACAATGTAAAACCTGAAACGTCCAAAAATCTAACCCTAGGAGATGAAGTGCCAAAACTATGGACCCCGTTTGGGTAAGTTGGTGTTTAAACTTCCCACGGACGTAACTTTGGAATTTGATCTTCGTTTGATGTGCTCAATAGCTCGTTAGAAATATCAATCCGAGGAATAAAACTTTTAATGAGAAACATCGATCTATGACTCATGTTGCTCCCCATTTTCCTAAAAAGCATCATTTAGGGCCTCAAAATAGTTTCGGAATTTCAGGACCCGAAAAAACTGCTATAAATAGCAAGTTGTTTTGAAACTTACAAACTAAAATAACTTATGGTGGGGGTTCAAATGGACTCGGTGGGTGGCCACCAATATCAACCTGGATCATTAAGTCCCCAAAATGCCTCTGGGAGTGCAGGACACGAAGACCTGCTAAAAATAGTAAGTTGTGCTAAACCTGAAAAACAAAAAGAATTGATGTTGTGGGTCACAATGGAATAGGTAGGTGGCCACCGATATCCACCTAGATCATTCCTCCCTCCTTAGGAAGAAATGGTCTCCAGTGCGTTAAGTTCCTCCATGGGGGGGCGGGGGACAAATTCTGTTGAACTTCGTGTTCGATTTATCCAGGATGTCGCGGACCTGTTGGTGGGCGTGTTGGATGTAGGTGTGCCACTAGTGGGCAACCGTTGAAGGATATGGGAAAAGCTATCCATCATCACGTTCCTCTGTTTCTCGAGGGCCTCTAGCGCAATATTTTGATAGGATCTCCTGCTCCCTCGTCTTTCTTTCCTTCTGCCATGGGGGGTCGTCAGGGTTGCGAGGTTGACCTCCTTATACCCTGGCAGCATTGGGGACATGAAAAGAAAAACAGAGAAAGAGAAAACCGGTTTGATACCACTGATCTGAATTTTTATGTAGGAATGCAACAGAATACACATATAGCCATAGATACAGAGATGCAGTGGAAATAATGCTTCATTTTATTAATAAAACAAATGACTGAAATAAACAGCTAGGGCACTGGTAAGCGTATCTATGAGAAGAAATGTGGTGTCTACAGGTCTCTGAACTATGTTAGAATGATACATAATGGAAATGAGTGAGCGAGGGAACTGGTAGCATATCTCTAAGAAGAGATGTGATGGCTACAGGCCTCCCCACTGTGTTACAGAATTGAAATCATGGGAACAAGCGAGCTAGGGAACTAGTAGTGCTTATATCTGAGAAGAGATGTGTCATCTCCCAACCCCCTGAACTATGTTACAATGAGGCTCGAAGGCCTATTTATTTTTTAAAAACAATGTAAAACCTAAAACTTCCAAAAACCTAACCCTAGGAGATGAAGCGCCAAAACTATGGGCCCCGTTTGGGTAAGTTGGTGTTTCAACTTCCGGGGGACGTAATTTTGGCATTTGATCTCGGTTTGACGGGCTCAATAGCTCGTTAAAAATATTAATCCTAGGACTACAACTTTTTAGTGAGAAAAATTGGTCTACAAGCCATGTTGCTCCCTGTTTTCCCAAAAAGCGTCATTTAGGGCCTCAAAACAACTCTAGAATTTCAGGACCCAAAAAACTTCTATAAATAGTAATTTGTGTTGAAACTTTCAAATTGAAATAACTGATGGTGGGGGTTCAAATGGACTTGGTGGGTGGCCACCAATATCCACCTAGATCATTAAGTCACCAAAATGGCTCCGGGAGTGCAGGACCCAAATACTTGCTAAAAATAGTAAGTTGTGCTAAAGTTGAAAAACTGAAAGAATTGATGCTACGGGTCTAGATGGAATAGGTGGGTGGGCACCAATATCCACCTGGATCATGTTTTCTATTAAAAGAAGCTCCATTTCTATTAGTTTATTTATGAAGTTCATATTTATTTTCTTTAGTAGAAATTAGAGTATCATGCATTGTTACATTCTCCAGAATAAGTCTTATTTTTTTTGAAAGCATGGCATCATATATAGAAGCATATAATAGTAGGAAGATTAGAATCTACTTGATTAATTTCTTTAGGAAGATAATCTAGTTTTAAAGGAATGAGAATATTGGAACGATATTGCATATTATTTTTGTTCCAAGAATTTTATAACATCATGTTAGAGATAGTAATTTTGCAAAGAGGGATCATCAAGCTCCTATAAGAACAATAATTTTATAAGGTCCTTGGAAAGAGATTATTATATGACTTGTATATATTCCATCTAGTATGGAAACAACAATTTTGAAGGATGAAAGAATGTAGATGATCAAGTTGCAGTATGAAGGACATAATCAAAGTATATCCACGCCTAGGAAAAGGAACATATCTTCAATAGGTACAATAAGAAATCTCATTCAGGAAAGGGTGGTTAGATAATTGTATGGAAGAAAATTCAATGGCTGAAATAATGTTTGATATGCCTCATATGGCTAGAAGATCAAGACTCTCACAAAATATTTTAGAGAATACATATAACGTTATTGATCAACATTAAGTATAGTCTATAGAATAAAGAAATGTATTTAACAATGACAACTCCAAGGAAGATGTTACATCTTGGTAATCAAGATCAATCCACGGTCACTCATATCAAAATGAATGCTTGGAGAAATATTCTTGTACAATTCGGAGATCGAAATGATTTTGATCTCAAAGGACTCAAGAAAGAAAATAATTTTATGAAAGGACCGACATGATAAGGTAAATATTGTATTAATATTTTGATATTGTTTATCTGGTTGACATATTGTTTTTATACTTGAAAATAGATTGGAGAAATGCAAAATTGAAGTTGAGGAAAATTAAATTGTTGATGTTGAACTCGATTCAAAGAACATATGGATTGAGTGAATTATTTTTATTATGTAGTCAAGATGTTTATATTATAATATAGGAATTTAAAGTTAGAAGTATAAGAATATAACATGATTTTTGTGAATACCATTTTCATGTTTAAGAGGGAGCTATTGTTAAATATAATTTGGAATGCTGAATACAATGCCTTTATTTATTGTTACTGGACGAAAGTGATATGAAATGTTCATGGCCTAAACCCTGTCATGACATTCAATGAAGAAGGTGGATCTATAACATCCAACAAGAAATAAGCTTAATATGATAAGATCCAAAGGAAATAAGGAGCCATGTAGCTATCTCCATGAAGAGCTAGTAGGGAATACACTTATGGAAACGTGATACAGAGCTTATGGTTATAATTTCCCAATTGAAAAGAAGTGAAAACATCTCCTCTATAATTTAGAGGAAGTATAAATTCTCCTTAATATTTGTGAAGGAACAAGGATCTATTCCCTAAATTAAGTTGCAATAGATATGTCTTCTCTGGTTTCATGGGTTCCATGCTCTTTTAAACATGGGTTTCTTCATTCTTTTGTTTTTCATCATATTTTCCTTTAGTCAAAACAATATTTATGATTTGTATAATACCCTATTGGGAAAGTTGTAATACCTAAAAGAGATTGATTTTGAGTATAGAAAATCCTATGAGCATCCAAGCTCAAGTTGGCCCTCACAGTTAAAATTCACCCTAAATCGGGGTATTCCACCTCATGGAAAACGTATAAATATAAGCATATTCAACCTCATTTAGCTACCATTTGATCTCTCAAAAATTCAGTTCAATATGAATCTAGAAGAAAGAGGAAAGGAAGATCAAAGGTTTAGGAAAGAAGGAGAAAACAACAAGAAGAAGAAATTGTTTTGGGGATTTATTCTTACACACATGAAAAGTTTAGGGTTTTTGTAACTTTAAGGAGGACTAAAAATTACAAGTCTGAATTGAAAGAGGTCGAATTGCAAATCCAATTTGTAGGAGAGCCGAATACTTTGATTTGATCAAGTTTGATTTTGTATACCTTGGCTTCTTTGAAGGAAGACTTATTAAAGAGTTGAATTGTGCCACAATTAGGGTTTTTGAAAATACGATAGAACCAAAAGTTGTAGGTTGATGTTTTAGGTTGACGTTGGGGGCCAAAGTTGAAGTTGGAAGATGGTTTAAGGAAGATTGACCCTTGTTGACTTGATTGACTTTTGACCTAACTGGAAGAGCTTCTTGGGGGGTTGAGTTGGTTCTTTGAGGAGGACTTGGCGTAGATTTTTGGGTTGAGTTGATATCTACTTGAAGATCAAAACCTTCAGGGTAAAAGTGTTATTAGAGTGAAATTAGGCCCAACATGATACATAAATAACATAAATGACTTACAAATGCAACTCACTAAGTTGGAGAACAAAGTCTTAGTGCTCACCAACAAAATTGGTGGTTTATACTTCCATAGTAGTGACCAAAAGGAACAAAATATAGCACCCATCCAAATGGAATCCCCTACTTCTTAAACGATGATTTTAATTCTAGTTTTATGAGTTTTTGTGATTTCCTACTTGCTAGTTTAATGCCTATTTTAATATATCTATCTGTAACAAGATTAGAATTAGTTATTTAGATAATATCTACATGATAATTGTTATAATAATTTTGACAAAAAAAATTATGTTTATACCATTGGGTTTATTTCTCTAAAAAAAAAGAATAAAAGAATTTTTTAAATACATTAGTTAAGGGAAATAGTCATTTATCTCAAATATTCCCTTTGACCTTTGAATTATTTTGTTAACGGTTGAACTCTAACATATCTCTAACACCTATTTCAACTTATATGCACTCTTTTCAAATCATTTTCCTTCATTTGGTCCTTGGGTATGGATGGAGTGCCCACCCAAAACTTTTGACACAATCCTCACACCATGCACACAGTAATGACCTCGAGAGGTAGCACCACAACAATATAACTGTACAATTCATTTGATGTGATATTTTTTTTAATTATCGATTTCTCTAATATGATTAAACTTAATTACTTATATAAATATTACATAATAATGTCCAACACGAAAAAAAAAAAGTATGTTTATATTATTAACTTTTTTTCTCAAACTTCTCAAATAGTTATTACATGAATAATTATAATAAAATAGTAATAACGTAATTCTTCAAATTATTAAGAAAATAATACTTTAACGTGTAGTCTAAGCTATAGACTAAATGACCTTTTTTCATGATATATTTTTTTTTGGTTAAAATTTAATCAAAATTCGGCAAATAATTTTTAAAATTTGAGTTTAAGATGTTTAAACTGTTGAAATATAGTGCCACATGGGTGTTTCCAAGGTGTTGAATCTATTTATGCATTCAAAAATTCATTTTAAACAACAAAAAATCACAATATTTCTTGAAATTGTGTTTGCATATAATTCTCATGGAAAATCTATAAATTAGACATCATGATACTTTAATAATACTCTTATCAAATATCATAAGAAGTGTCTCTCTAGTGGTTAATAATAAAGACAAAAAATTATTTTAAGAGTCATGAAGAGATATGCTTTTCCAATCTCAATATTAAAATATTATAAAAATTCATAGTAAAGAAAATTAGAAAAAATAATAAATCAAAGGTAAGTGTATATATGGGAAAATGTATTCTCTCTCATAACCATTATTGAGCCAAGAGGCTAATTCTACAACCTGGGTGAAAGAAATGTGTAAGTATGTATGTGGATCCTAAAATAAAAATAGAATATTCTCTAAATAAAAAAAGCAATATCATCTATAATGAAAAAGAGAAAAAAAATATGCTATGCAAATTTAATTAGTTTTCCATATGACATAATATAATTTCCTGTAAAATAATTAGAAGTAAAAAACTTTTAAAATATCCAATGTGGGTTATGAATAAAATATTTTAATGAGTTATTTGTGTCTAATTATTGCTTCAAATAGGGTTTTAAATCTCTTCTCGCAATATCCCTAATGGATATAACTTTCTGAAGAATGGACTTCCCCTAAATTAGATGCACGTGACCATCCCTACCACGTTGTGCTGATAGAGGGAAGAACTGTAAAATGACTAGCCCCTCACCTCCACATCGGGGCTCGTCATCATTCAAATATTCTTTGAACCGAAGGTGATTTGTCTAGGGAATAATGGCAAGCTAAAGAGGGTCACAGTTGCCGCATGCCTAAAGCAACAATCAACCCAAAGTTTTTTATCCCAAACAATCATCTAGACAGAGACCGACAGTACATGAATGATCATGCCATAATCTGTAAATTTTTGGGGATATGGCCTAAGGAGCAAGATACCTTGGTCTTGATACAACAAAAATGGTTCCCTCGGGGGTAGTTTGAGCTCCACATCCAAGCCAAATGGTTTCTCACCATCATCTTCGAGGATCTGGAAGATCAGAATCGTATCTTCAGAAATGGACCTTACTTCATGGGAAGTGTTGGTCTCTTTCTCCGATTCTAGGAAGAATTATACAACCCAGACAGGGATGAGTTTAAATTGGCTCAAGTCTGGGTTCGTCTATACTCACTACTGGATGACTTCTAAGAGCATGAGATCCTCGAAGCTATCAACAACTCCATTGGAAATTTTTTAAAGATATCAGAGACTACAAGACGATGTAGTCATGTAGCCTTCACTTAGATTTGAATCCGCATGAACATCTCCCAACCTATCCTAGAGTCTATCGAGCCGGTCTACCATGATTCCACTTGAACCTAGCTGCTCGAATATGAGCATTTACCATTTAAGTGTCAAATTTTCCATGAATATGGGCATATTTTCAAAGATCTAAATTTGACAATTCTAGAGGAAGTGAAGTTTGATTCACAATTCTGAGATGAAGAATGGTTTCAGAAATTGAACAAACGCTACCCCGACTAGAACCATCCTCAGCAATATTCTCCTTATGCATGCCTAGGGACCAAGGAGGTTCCTGAATCTTGAAAAAATATAACTCCTTACACCTTTTTTCCATTAGTGTCACCTAGCTCGATCAACCCATTTGATGTCCTCACAACTAAAGATACCACCCTAGAGCATGTGAAGGATGTGCCATCCTCATCTAATGAAGTACCCTAGTCCATGGTGGTGGATAAACAACTCGTTATCTCAGGAGAAAAGGTGGGCCCAAAAAGAAAAGTCCTGGAACACACAAGATGACCAAATGGCCAATGAAATCCTTATCAATACTAGTCGAATGTTGGAAGTAGAGGATAAGAAAACAAAATAGGTGCATAAGAGAAGAGGATTTTGGATATTTTCAAAATATGGTGCAAATCGAACATTAAAGACATACCAAGTAATGATCTTTCTCACTTTGGTCACTTATTCAATCAATGATCAGATTTAGATCTGATAGGCATGGGTAAATACATCAATGTTATGACCCTTTCCCTCATGGACCTTGGGGGACAGGAGAAAATTAAGAAGGGGAAGAAGTCGACAAAATATCTAATTCACGAGGCTAGAGAATTTTTATTGAATTCAGGACAGATGGGACAACTGATAGATTAATTTCCCATATCCTTCCTTCCATCCCAGTAAAGATAATATCTTGGAATATAAGGTGGTTCAATAGCCCAGGGAAGATCTGCCACCAGAAGAAGAGAATTTATAAATATAGACCGAAAATTTTCCTTCTACAAGAAACCAAGATGAACACTGACAAGGTAAGGGAGAATAGTCAACGATGTTAGAATAATATTTAGGCACTGACTATTGAGGTGGATGGGGCTTTCAGAGGTATGGAAATATTGTGGGATCCAGGAAAATTCATCTTATCATATTGGGTAGGCATCCGTTTCTCTCTTTTAGCCTCCTTTTCCTTGATAGGCGAAGAAAAATGGAGGTGTCTGATTTTCGTTTATGACCCTCCCTTGAATTTTGATAAATAATTCTTCCTCTCTCATCTCCAAGGGCAGAAATTTTCATGGGCCACACAGGACTGGATCTTGGGTGGAGATTTCAACATGATCTGAAATTTAGAAGAAAAGAGAGGGGGAGTTCACAGATTAGACCCCTCACCTCAAGTTTTTAATGACACCATCGAATATGTGAAATTGTTTGACATTCTACCAAATTAGAGCCTGCATACTTTGAATAACCTCCTTTGGGGTCCTAATTGGATTGCATGTTAGCTGGACCACTTCCTTGTCTCCGAACATCTAATGTTGCAAGACCCAAGGATCACCACTAAGATCTTATTGTATATGGATTCCGATCATTGGCCAATTAGCCTGGATCTGACGTCATCAGTAGCCCCTCATCAATCCCCGGATCTAGAAGAAGAAGAGGGCTCCTCTCTAGAGAATTAGATGAGATAAGATACCAGGAGGAGATTCTATTATGACAAAACTCAAAAAAAGTTCACAGATCTATGATAATCATCTCCACCAGAATAGGATCATCGATATGAAAGGCTCCAATGGCATGATACATGAATGACAAGAAGATATTGAGGAAGAAAACAAAACCTTCTTTGCATCTCTATTGCAAGATGAAGGCTATGATTGATCATAAGCTCTATGGAAGGTCATACAGAAAATTCCCCCTCTCGGTTCCCAGGACAAGAAGGAGGCTCTCCTTAGTCCCATCATACTCAAAGAGGTGGAAAAGGTGTCGAATGCACCATCCATGAGAAAACAAACCAACCCAGACAACTTCATGGCTAAAATTTTCAAATCAAGGTGGTCCTTCGTGAGTTAAGATATTTGGGAGCTTGTGGAGGAATTTCATCGACTCCTAAAAATATTGTCTAGTCTAAATGCCACCTTCATAAATTTTATCGCCAAAGCCTTAGGCAATATCACCCAGCAACTTCTGTCCCATTTCCCTCTGCAAATTCATCTATAAAATATTGTCATATATTTTAATGTGTCTCTTGAAACCCATGATCCACCACATTATCAGCTAGGAAAAATTGGGCTTCGTGGAAGGATGGGATTGTTTCGGCTCATGAGACTATATGCTCCAGGATGGCTCACAAATCAAGGGGTACGCTCCTAAATCTCGATCTCTCGAAATCTTATGACCATTTGAGTTGGGACTATTTGTTATCCATCTTTCATGCCTTTGGTTTTGCGGAAGGTTGGATCCAATGGATCAGATCAATTATCTCAAACCCATTCTTCTCCATCCTTGTTAATGGCTCCCCCACTATGAATTTTAGGTCATCCCGAGGAATCCTTCAAGGGGACCCATTCTCTTCATTCCTCTTTATTATTGCAGTGGAAGGCCTCAATAGAATGATCAAAGCACCTAAGCAATCAAACTTTCTAGAAGGCCTCTAGCTGTCAAGGACTAATGTGGACATGACACAGCAGCAGTTTTTAGATGATAATCTTGTGTTCGGGTAGGCCACCTTTAGAGAAGTTCTTGGTTGAAACTCATTCTGGAATAGTTTCAAGAAGCCTCAGGTATGATCCTAAACAAAGATAATTCAAATATTTATTTCTTTCAAAAACCTAAACCAGTTCAAACATGCTTAGCTATAAGTTTGGGCTTCAACATAGGTTGCCTCCCTTCTAAAGACCTTGGAGTCCCTCTCATATTCAACCCTGTCCACATTTCCCCTTAGAAATACATATAAACAAATATCCCGAAAAGGCTCTCGACCTGGACCTTTTGCATTCTCAATTTTGTTGGGAGAGCCACACTCTTAAAGTTTGTCATGCAAGCCATTCCCATGTATTATATTTCAATCCTACCTCATCCTGAATTCATTTCCTATCAACTAACAACCATTTTAAGATGATTCCTTTGGAGTGGTTAGTCTGTAGATCAGAAATGGGCTCTAGTATCCTGGCATAAGTTATGCCTCCTTAAGATGATGGGGGAACTTAGCCTGCATGACCCAGCTTCTCTCAACGCAACTTTGGGGGCAGAACTATGGCGACGATGGATCCAAGGGGGAGAAGAAATATGGAAACTAATATGGAATCAGAAATATGGTTAGGGGAAATCATTGGAGGAGTTGATCCATGAACCTCTTAAGTGCGCTACATTAGATATGTGGAGCCTCGCTAATGGCAACAGTGATTTGATCAGGGATAATTTCTTCTAGGATGTAAAATATGGGTAGTCGACACTATTTTGGCAGGACTCCTAATATAAATCTCCATGCTTGGCTCAAGATCAGTCCCTTGCAGAGATAATGATGCTCTTCCATTTGATCCCTACCACCCGAATGCTAGATTAATAGAAGATATTTCTCAATGCTCAAGGATGGTCATGATGGAATTATAAGGAATATAGACTGCCTAAAATTACGCTACTGGCGGGTGAGTGTCTGGGCTCTTACCTGCAGTAGAAGTGTATGCATGCATCTCATGAGCCAGATAAATTTAGATGGGGCCTTTCAACTAAAAGCGGCTTTTCTGTTAAAGAATCATACCTTCCCAGCAAATGTAATCCCTTACCGAGATAGCCCACTATGGAGGAGAATAGGGACAAGAAATCTATTGCCTAAATTGGCACATTTTATTTGCTTGGTTGGACATAGGCGAGTGCTTACCTAGGATCATCTCCTGAAATGTGGTTTTTTTAGACCAACCATATGCCCACTACGTAACCATGCAGAGGAAACTCTCCCCCATATTCTTGTTGAATGCTCTAAAATAAGTGAAGTTTGGACCCAGGCCTCCTCCATATTTGGCCCTCTAGACCACCTTCCCGCGAACCTTAGAGCCCTGTTAACCTATTGGCCAATCCATTTCTTCTCTAACCCAGTGGTAAGTCGCACATCGTGGCTCACTCTTGGGCTACTCATGTGGAACATATGAAAATAAAGGAATTGTCTACCTTCAAAAACCCTTATTTAGTCCAAAACCATTTTCAATATACATGAATCTCTTCTCTCGGAGACATGGGATCCCAATGATTGGGAAGCGGATCCTCTTGAAGCCTAGATCCTAACATTGTAAAATCTCTCCATTAAATTGGACCATCCCTGTGCAATGACAGTTATACCCTCACCTCTCCACTCCCCATCATGATTTTCTCTCCCCCCTCGATGGGATGTATTCATTTAAATTTTGACAAAGCTTCTAAGGGTAATCCCAACCTGGTAGGATTTGGAGGGATTCGATGAAGCTTCTAAGTGCAATGCCAGCCTGGTAGGATTTGGAGAGATTCTACTAGATTTCTTAGTATCACCATGTGTAGCCTTTGTGGGATCGATTTTAACAATGGAAAACAACATGGAAGAGTTGTCTAGAATAGAAGTAGGTCTTGCTCTGGCTCTCCACCTTCGCTATGCAAGAATATGTATTGTGATTGATTCATGTCTCACCATAAACATGGTCTAGTGAATCCTAAATGGCTTGGATCCTTAAAAAGTGGCTAAAAGTTGTCAGTTGGAAGCCCAGCCCACCTGCATCCAAAGGTCTCTGAGCTCATTTGAATATGTAACCACAAGTTATGTATTATGCACAAGAAATAGAGTGGCTGATTGGTTGGCTAATTCAGGTGCGAACTCTCCCCAGTTAGAGCTTCACACAGCCTGGGAAAATGTCATCTCAAATATAGACCTTGACACGAGAGAGCTACAAACCCTGCAATCCATTATGGAGGTAGACGTAGGAGTCCCCAATGGGGGTGTCATGTCAAGTGGAAAATCGAAGGCATTAAGGATAGAGGAGTCAGGAAGGCCTCCACGTGCCACATGCGTGGATTAACAGTTCCTCACATGCTCGGTGTTATGGGACATTGGTACCTGCAACATGTTTCCAGCATCTGATTATTATCCATGCTTATGGGATGTGTGGGCATTATCTATAGTGGTTGGGTGATGGCGAGAGCACTGTGTGTTTCAGCATCCAAAATCAAGGCAAAGCTTGAGGCTCCTACGTAGGGAGAGGAATGTAATGGTGTGAGGGCATGGAAATATCTCTAGTTTTATGTTGGGCTCTGGGATCCGGGAAATTCTTCCCCTACTGCGAATAGACCAAGACTGGTTTGGTATCTCCACTCCTTCTTGTGGAAAGTGATCACAATTGGGCATGTTTTTGTGCAAACAGATGGTTCATTGTGGTGGTAAGGAAATGAAGCTATTGTACATGGTAGATGAGCATTGTTGGTTCGCGATCAGGTGGAGCTCGGAAATCTTGCATTCCTGGTGCACGTCTTTTGACTGTGTCGTTCACGTTGATAGTGGGAGCACGACTTTGGTGACCATGCCAACCTCTTTCTATCGAGAGTTGACCGAAGTCGGGTGTTCGGTAAGTAGTTTTGGAAAGCATACTTTCAGTTTTAATTGGGTTGATATTTCTTGTCTTTACAAGGCGCCTCATAGCCTCTGCTCTAAGTGGGGTGGCAAGGTAGTTTGTATGTCGTGATAGCATGGTCGAGTCAGAAGGGATGGTCTTGGGCGTGTTATGGAGGATAGATGGTTGGACGACGTTCCCAGCTCAGACTTAGTTTCTATATAAAGTCAACATTTAGTGATGGTGATGGCATGCTCTCCAGCTAATTCCCTGGGCTAGGTGGAAGCCACGATCACTCTGGACATGATTGTAGCTCAGCTACAACACATACAACTCAACTTGGACAACATGCTGGAATAAAGATATGAAGAGAGAAATGATCTTATTTCCTATGTTAATTACATTCAAAATCTGAGGAGTGAAACTCTTGATGCTCTGGAGAGTCTTCGATGCTAGTTTCGACTCTCCGATGACCACCTCTGAGCTTTGGAAATTCAAGTGGAACACATTGATAATCATGTTCACAATCATGCAACCCTCTTTGTTGCATCTCTAGTATTTCCTCCCAAACCCCTCCATGATGTATTTATCTACACCTTTATTTTCCATTTTTGTGTCGGTAATAAGCATAGACATGGGTTGTCTTGTCTCTCTTTTAGGTTTAGTGTTTTGTAGGAATTTGGACCTTTATTTACTTAATCTTGTGATTCTCAGTCCTAATGAACACCTGATGTATCTTGTTGTATTTTTAAAATGTTAATATAATGAATATTTTGACCCACAAAACAAAAAATTTAATGTGAATTAATATTGAATATGTATATCCCAAAATGGGAAAACTCAGCAATACATGCCAAAATAACGCATTTTTTAGAAATGTATGCAATGAAAGTTAAATGCATCCCATGTATCCATTAGATCTGACATTATAGCAACTAGAACTAAAAGGAAATCAGAAACAAATCACTATTGCATAGTTAAATAGGTCTCCCATGCCATATATAGCCCAAAATCATGCAAAAATAAGGACTGCAACCATGTATGAGAGCTGGAATACCATGAAAACATTATTTTATTACCTCTGCAACATTATTAGGTTGTACATCATATCTAGAGCAAGTATGTGGACAAAAAGTTAGATCTATGGAATATCCATGCACTATACAAGCTCCTTTCTCAATCCCCCTTAGGGTTTTCAGCAAAACACCATGTACAAAGCGTAGATATGATATCTAAGACTGAAGATATATGGAAATATTTAGATCTAGAATGTGGATCTGATATGATATAAACATTAAATTGATCTCCTCCAAAAGATCTCCAAAGTGAAGGGCAGATCCCCAACACTTAGAAAATCAAGTTTCCAAATGGTGCACTGAATCACCGTGCAACTACTTCTTCAGAAATAAAACAGATCTAGAATTCTTCTGTGCTGTAAGTGACAAAATACTATTGTCTTGCAGCCATGATATGAAAATGAAGCTCAACTCTTCCAATATTTTCCTCTCAATGGAGTAGAATCCTCCTCCACTGAAAAGAAGCACTGGAATGGCCTAGATTTGAAGATCTAGCCTCCACTTGATGCAGCTTACTGAAACAGTCAAACCCTCCACAAGATCTCTGTTGTCAAAGGAAGATGAAGCTTGGGCTTAAGCCAAATAATGGACAATATGATGCAAGACTCCTCCAAAAGGCCTCTCAAGGAAAGAGAAGCATTTCCTAAACAGGAAGACCTTGTGCTAAACAACACTCTATCTCAGCTAAAGAGCCAGAGAAAGAAATATGTCTAAATAGACCATATGTTCAGAAAATCATAATCATAAGCTAACCCCATATGGATTCCATCCTCCTCCTTATAAACAATGTGATCCTTCTCACCTTTGGTCACACTCATTAGGGTTCCCATCTTCATGCAATGAATCTCCCTCCAAAACTACGCTATCCCATCATCAATACCACTCCTCCATGACAGCGCTGATGGATTTGGTCAATCTTGACTAGATATCCATGCAATTTCTTCTTCCACACTCAAGGTGGCTTTATTCCAACTATATAAACAGATCCATATTCCCACTAAGTTATATTCATTAATGTTCCACATCCTCCATACTAGCTTTCTTGACTTGGTCAAACCTGACTTTGTCCACATGCATTTATCCTTGTTCACACGTGAAGGTGTTTTTATCCAGCTGTGAATATGATCCCTTTCCCATTAAGAGGGTTTTTATTGCTACTAGAAAGATGTATGGGTCTCCCTACCCATTTATTCATCTAACTATGTATTTGGAGCAAAATTAATATTCCAATTAGCTGCATTTTAATTTAGAAATATTACAGAATATACCTAAATATATGTTAATGAAAAAAAAGCTAGTTCGATACACATGTTATATAACATCTATAGCATTCTAAAATACTATTTAAAAAATATAAAATTACACATTTTTTTTTTCACTCTAAAATAATTTTGCACTTGAAGAAATTTGATCCCTCTCTGCTCATATTAGAGCTATGGTTAAGATGGATGTATGCTAGTAACAATACATTTCATCATTTTGTAATTCACAAATAAATGAATCTAAATGAAATAGATAACAACCATTCTACCCAAACACTCAAGATAATGTGATATATATATATATATATATATATATATATATATATATAATGCTTTTAATAATTATATAAAATCAAAATTTTTAATTTATATTTATAAATAGATTTAATTTATATTAAAAAAAATCATAAATCTTATTAATGCTAGTAACAATACATTTCATCATTTTGTAATTCACAAATAAATGAATCTAAATGAAATAGATAACAACCATTCTACCCAAACACTCAAGATAATGTGATATATATATATATATATATATATATAATGCTTTTAATAATTATATAAAATCAAAATTTTTAATTTATATTTATAAATAGATTTAATTTATATTAAAAAAAATCATAAATCTTATTCTTATTGATGATGATCAGGATGATTAACGTGCACTAAGACCAATGCAGCTTATCAGACCTCCAAAAAAAAAAAAAAAAAGAATCTAAGTGATATTCTTCATAATCTTGTTTCTATGATCCATGAGAAGGGAAAGAATCACTCTAAGGTTGCTATAGAGGACTTCGCTTAATAAGTCAAGAATATTGTAAGTGTGGTAGATGTTAGGGAGTTGTGAGTGGATGTGAGTAAGAGCCGGGCAGTGTAAAAGGAAGTGTTTTTTCTCTTCCACCTTCTTAGTATCGCAAATTTGATGGATTCTATCATTCTAGAGAGACTTAGGAATAGACCACCACCCGTCCTCACTTTGAAGCTCATGAGAATTAGTTATTATCCTAGCGATTTTCATTTTTTTATTAGTGTTGGTCAACACAAAGAGATAATTTTGGTTATCAAGGGTGGGGTTGATCACTTGCTCATGGTATCTTAGCTTCCTTTTATCCTCTAGCTCCTTATCCTCCTACAGCTTGTCCTTAAATTTGGAGGTAATAGTATCTTTGACATTATATTTACTTCCCATAATGATCTCCTCCTTAATTCCCCAACCATTGAGCCAAGACTGGGGATCCTTATGCCACTTGCGCTTGAGACGAAGGTGGGGGTTTTGGCTAAAGTTAGAAGAAATATTTCAGAGCCTTTTGGATTCCATGCAGTAACACTTCTTCTTATACATTAGATATCTAAACATTTTTGTACTTTCAATGAGGGACAAATAAGTTTCGATCAAGAGGACATGATGGGGTTATTTACCTCGATAGTTAGGTTGTAGGTTATGAATTTCTTTTGAATCATCTCAATCTTCCTCAATGACTCTCTCGATGTACTGCAACCCCAAACTTCACATCTGTATAACACAACAGGGATGATGAGAGTCTCAAAGAGGAATCTCTTTTTACTTCAAATGTAAAGATCGATTGAATAAAAATTGTTTTCAAGCTCATAATAAGTTTTCCAACCTGCAATAATCCTTTTCTCAATGCAATAATTCCAATTAAGTTGATAAGAAAAGTCAATACCGAGAAATTTATAAGAAGAAACCTGCTCTAAGCGCTCATTATTATAAATGAAACTACCATCGGTGATCTTTTTAGATTTAAAACCATATCTAAAATCATTCTAAAAATAAATATTAATATTACCGATAAAATTTAAATAAATACAAAATATTATAAAAAAATATTAATATTATTAATTACATTTAAATAAAGCATAAATTTATTCTAAAGATAAAATTTTAATTTAATAATTAAAAAAATTTAATTATATTTTCCTCCATAAATATAGACATACGAAATTGAAATTGCAATGATATTTGCTATATATAATTATAAATATGTGAGATGAAAAACTTAAGAGAATAAAAATTAATTTACTAAACAATAATGTACGATGGATAAACAAGGAAATCACACAATTTTAATTGATATGAAAAACTCACACTTTTAATCGATATCTTTGATCTCATGTCACTTTTAATATTTATTTTAAAGTCAAATAACACTTTTAGCCTTGCCCAAAAAAATCTCCCCTACATACCAGAGATGGAAACCCTTACCTACATACCACACAGAAAATACCACAGATAGAAACCCTTACCTACATATCACACTCACAAACTCTTAGCATCAAAGAGCATCATAAAGCCACGTCAACATCTCATGACGGTCTATTCTTTTCATAAGTGTCCATAGCACCTTTGTGTTCGAAAAACATTTACCCACCGACACCGATGTAACGACCTTTACTGCCATAAGTTTACGCGACCATTCTGGCCAACGACATGTCTAATCTCCCTGATCAACTACACCCCCCATTTTTATCCACCACAAATAAGTATGCCCGCGGCCCGCCCACTACTTCCACGGTATCTAAAACATCAATTCTACCCGCTTCCACGGATGTTTGCTCTGCAACCCGTACGGTTTGCTTTCGATTTTTCTTTTAGCGATGTTCTTTGCAAAGACTCTTAAATCCGTGAAAACCCACCGGGCCAATACCAAGGTAATAAAAAGGGATTCCAATTGACCTTTAGGTCGACACCGAAAGTAATGAAAACGGATTCCAATCTGAGAATTTAATTGGGTGTAAGAATATTGTGATATTCTGTGACCTTTTATTGTGCACGACGGAGGTAGAATATTTGGTGAGAGAACATTGTGCTATTATGTGACATTTTACTGTTTGTTAGTGTGTGAATTTATTTTTCTTAGTATAGGAACAACTTGATGATATTGTATTTTTGATATGGTTTAGTATATATATTTATTTTTGATATGGTTCAGTATATATATTTATTTGGTAAATTATCAAAACATATTGATGGCAATTTTTTTTTTATAAGAGAGGTTGGCTCATGATAAATTAAAAATTAAGATCAATTTATATTGTTTATGTGATTAAGAGACATTGATTTCTTATTCACTCCATGTTGGGTAGGTATCCTTATTACTAATCTCTTCTCCATTAGAGATTCTTTTGTACAATATAAGTGGGTGGGACTAGGAGTGACTATGTAAGGCTGTTAGACTATAATCCACCTTCCCTTCTACTTACTTGGGCTCTCTTTCTATAGGGCCCATTTCTCTCACCTACCTAATCCAAGAATGCTTAGCAAGATGGTTTTATACCTTGGTTGGCTTTATGATGGCTTAGAGATATGGTAATTGTTGGATACCTAAAAGATTCTTTACATACAATAATTATGATTTCACTTATGTTACAAGCTCTCTAGCTTCCTTCAGTACCTTATGGATGAATTTATATTATTTATGTGTTTAATCGAGATGGTCCCTTCTTATTAACTCCATGTTTGTCATAAATGAATCACACATCTTCCCTTTACTAAATAACCAACATAATTAACACATTATTAATATGTTTAATTATTAAAAGACTAAATTTTTTTATTACTTTATATATATTTGATATATTTTTAAATCAAAACATTAAAATAAAAATATTTTATTTAATTTTAATATTATGTATATATATAATGTAAATTATATATTAAATTTATTTCTTTCACTTTTATTTTCAAATATATATATATTTTTAAATTAATATAATATTTGAATTAAAATTAAAATATTTTATTTATAATAAAAATAACATATATTTTTATTAATATATATTTTAAAATATTATATATCATTTCAATATTGAGGAATTGATGATGTGTAAATTTATCTTTCCCTTGTCCTAGAATATAGGTGTATCTGATTACACGATATGAGTATATTCATTTTTATGTTTGAAATAAATTTATTAATGCAACTTCCCCGATTAGAAAAGCTTGATGGGATCCGAGCCCATGTCATGTGGAATAATTAGTGTGATGATGGCAGTGGAATGGTGTGGAAGTCATTGTACTTCCCAAACCAAGCAACAATTAAACTTATGTAAGGGTGCAGACGATGAGGCTTTAAGCGTAAAGAGGTGGCCGGAGCAGGATCTCCAAAAAAAAACGACAATTGGTAAACAGAGAATGCCATTGCTGGGGTTAGTGTATAGAATTGCACATCAAGGAGGAAATGATCAACACGGGAGATGGTAGAGGAATTTATATGGTTTATGTGTGTAAGAGAGAGTCACTTCTCATTAATTTTGTGCAAGTATCCCTCGATTAGTAAAATATTTCCCATTAGACATCTCATTGTACATTCTGAGTGGGACCAACAGTGATTATGTAGGTAGGTTAGACTATAACCAAGGCTTTCCATTTACTTTCCTTGAGTTCCTTTCCATGGGCCCCTTTCTCTCACTTTCTTAATCTAAGGATGTCGAGCAAGATGGTTTTATACTTTGGCTAGCTTTCTAGTGGCTTAGGGCTACAGTAGTTGTAGGATACAAAACAAACACTTTACATAAATGAATTATGATTTCACCTATGTTACGAGCTCTCTAACTTCTTTAGGTGGCTTTATTCACTCACTTATTTATGGATGAATTCATATTATTTATATGTTTAAGTCAAATTATCACTTCTTATTAATTTCATATTTCTCATAAATGAATCACACATCTTCTTTGTACTAAATAACACACTCAATTAACACATCATTAATATATTTAATTATTAAAAAATATATTATTTTATTACTTTATATATAGAATTGATATATTTTTAAATCAAAAAATTAAAGTATTTGATTTAACATTAATATGGTATATCTATATAACTACATGTCAATTATATATTAACTTTATTTCTTTGACATTTTGTTTTTAATTACTTAATTTTTTTTAATTAACATAAAATTATATTACTTTCAATTAAAATAAAAATATTATATTTGTAATAAATAATAACATGAAAAATTACAAATTCACGAAAAATTAAAGTTTAAGATGAATTTATATTTTTTTAATGTGTTTAAGGGAGATGGTTACTTTTTATTAACTCCATATTATTAAACTCTTCCCCATTAGACATCCCATTTTACAGTCTAAGTGGGATGAGGAGTGACTACATAGGGCGGTTAGACTATAAGTCAGGGTTTCCTTTTACTTGATTCAAGTCCCTTTCTATGGGGCCACTTTCTCTCACTTCCGTAATCTAAGGATGTTGAGAAAGATGATTTTATACCTTTGTTAGACTATGGTAGTTGTTGATAACAAAAATATAATTTACATACATGGATTATAATTTTACCTATGTTACAAGCTTTATAGCTTCCTCAAATGGCTTCACTAACATATTTATGAATTAATTTATATTGTTTATGTATTTAAGTGTGATGGTCATTTCTTATTTACTCAATGTTTCTCATAAATGAATGACATCTTTCGTGAATAAAACATCATATTAAGACATCATTAATATGTTTAATTATTTAAAAATATATTATTTTATTACTATAAATAAAGTTGACATATTTTTAAATCAAAGCATTAGAATATTTTATTTAACATTAGTATTGCACATCCTTATAATTACATATCAATTATATATTCACTTTATTTCCTTGACATATATATATATATATTACTTTGAATCAAATTGAATTATTATATTTATAATAAACATTAACATAATTTTTATTAATATATATTTTTAAATATTATATATAATTTCAATATTAATGACTTATTAATTTCTCTTTCACTTGTAACATGTACTACCACATAAAAATTACTTACAATAAAAAAAATTAACTCAGTAACATTCTCGAGTTTTATGGCACGCACGTGTATGTGTCATATGCCTAAAGATTGGTGGTACGCAATTTCAAACAAATACATATGTTATTTTGAATTAAAGCTTAATTTATATTTATGACATTATGTATTACACAATACCCATTTCTCGTATTTCATTGGAAGCTTCTCGAACAAGCTATCAAGTTGTACATTGGCACATGTGTATTCCATCCAGACCATTGGTTCGCACTGCCTTATCAAACCATGGGTAGGTTACTGAGAATGGTTAGGGAAACTACCCAACCCCTACCCTACTATGACGCTCATTATGTTCTATTTCGGTTGGAGATTTTTGTCTGCAACACATTCCAGGTTAGGGTTTCCCCATCAATGTTATGTTTTCATGTCTATATCGTCCCTTAGCTAGTTTTATCAAAGTGTTCTTATCTGTTGTATTATCCTACCTCGCTTCGTCCATAGTACTCTGTGAGGGTTTGGTCTGGCTTGACTACAGATTTTGTTTTTCAAATTGACTTCATGGCACCAGGTAACTATGACTTTTACATTTCATTTTCTTATTTTTTTGTTGTTCCCGGTCGTTATGCTCATAGTGTAATTTCTCCATTGCAGGTGCACACAAGAGCAATATTTTTTAAAATGGACACCTCACTCAGGTTAGTCAAGGCAAGGTCCTACCCAGAATTTATAGTTTTGGTTTCATTTTCCTAAGGTATTATTTCTAGGTCCAGTTTCTCATTTCCTCAGGTAAATAAGGTTTCTTCTCGGTTGTCAAGCTTATTTTGTTTAATTCACCGACGTTTTCCATACTCACAATGGCGCCATATTTTTTATTTCGTTTGTGTGCAACTTTTATTCCTTATTACGATTGTGTTGATAGTCAATGTATTTCTCCGCTTCTCACGGACAAGGGCCTTGGCTTCTATGCTAGAAATTTGGAAAGTTAAATGATTATTCTCCTTGTATTAATGAGTAAAACAGTGGAAAAATATTGGCCTTAACGTTTCTAATTTTCTTGTTCAAATGGTTTCAAATATTACTTAGCTTTATGCAACCTGAACTCAAGGGTTATGAACTTGTGTTGTTATTTTTTATGGACAAACATTAATTTCAAGAACTTATGTGTTTTTTTTGAAAGTATGGTCCCATATATTACATGGGTATTTGTGAGGGGGACTTCCATAAATTTTGAGGCATGTGATATTTATATATGATTTTATTCAGTTACATGGATTATGTGATTGCAATGATTAATTGTATTATTTCTTTCAGGATTACTCTGTTCCTCCATAGCTCTGTAATTTATGTATTATTTTTTAATTCAGTATGCGATATTGGGTTATACTTCTAATTTATGTTAGCCTCGCTATTGGAGTAGTTTTAATTGAAATTTATGCTCTTAATTTATTTTATCAGTTTGAACACCCGATAGGGGTTGGGTTCGCAACACTGGGAGCATGACCCTATGGCCATGTTCTGTGATATAATATTGACCTGTCATGCAGACTATTTCTTCCAAAACCGGCGGTTGAGGTGGAAACATAAATAAGACTTATGAAATCATATGTGTTTTTCATATGGTGACCCATAAATATTCAATGATTGTTTTCTAAAATTTTTATTGTAAAGTCTATCTCCTTATGCCATATTGGTCGCTACAATTTACAACTTATATAGCAATGACTGTTTCGGCTAACTATATTTCTTCTTTAAAAGAAAACATAGTTAGTGAGAAGATTTTTCTTATATATGTGTTAATAGTAAGAAACACAGAGAATATTAATTGATTGTTCTTATATCTTATTAGTAAAAATAAATACACATAATATATATTTATTATTCTTATACCTGGTAAGTAAAAAGAAATACACATAATATGAATTGATTCTTCTTATATATGTTTAGTAAAAATAAATACACAGAGTATGTCAACCCATTACTAAAAAAACTACAAGTAGTAGACGCAGTCTTTAATAGTACTTTTTAGGGCTCTTTAACAATTTTTTGCTTGCCCTTTCAGTTTTACTCTTCCTTCTTCACGGTGATCTCTCTCTTTTTCTAGAAAGAAATACTATGAACCCATCCAGGAAGGAAAATATATTAACTACCATAATTGTCTGGAATTTATTTATAATTCGTTAAGCTCTTTCCAAGAGTTCCTAAACTTGTCTCTTCTTCAACAACAAAATTAATAAATATGTTAACTGCTATTTCATCATCTGACTGATCCTATTTCCAAATCTTAACTTGGAAATGAAATAACTATCAATAATAAACTTATGTACATTATTTACATTTACGGGGGATGTTACATCACTCCCCCCTTGAGCAAAACACCGTCGTCGATGGTCATTTATTCCTGACGGAATAGGCCCGCTTATGGTTGCTACATGAAATATTCATCCTCATAGGTGACATATTCTAGGCTAAAGTTCCTCCACTGTAGTTTAACCTCGGGATCTCACCTTCGTAGCATTATTTCTCTCTGAGTGAGAATACACAGGGACTCTACTAGGAACTCTTCCTGTGGTTCAACCTGCCACATAACACAATTCTTCTTAATTTCTCTAACTAATTTAATGTAAAATGTTGTATTAAAAGGAAATAATAATAAAAACATTTTATATCTCCATTTTTTCTACTATTACTAGCACACCTTTCCAATTAATTACATGCCTCGAATAATAAATATATTTCTTTAGTATGTGACTCGTATGTGCCCATGTAATGCAATTTGATATGCCACAAGTACCACTCTTTCAAATATTTGGAAAGGTCTACAATACCAGGGTACTAGTTTGGCACAACCACCCCACCTTAGGGTGTTTTTCTTGGATTAAATTCATATATAGACATGCTCACCTACTTGAAATTCTCTATATGTCAGTTATGATTTTTTTTCGATCTTGCACTTCTTAATTTTTGTCGTACTCTTTTGACATTTTCTTCCATCTCTACTAACATGTGAGGCCCAAAGTTCAATTTGTCTTCAGGGTTTCTCCAATTCACACATGTCCTACACCTCTTCGTGTACAGTACTTCATAAGGGCTAATTTTTAGAGATTCATGGTAGTTTTTGTTATAGTAAAATTCCAGTAGGTGAAGGTATTCCTCCCACTTTGTGGGTTGCTTCATTATATACATTCTTAATATGGATTCCAAGAATTGGTTTACTGGTTAACTCTCTCGATCCACTTGTGGATGGTGAATTGTACTAAACTAGATCTGAGTACCCAACCCAGTCAGAAAGGATTTCAAAAGTTCACAAGCAAACTTGACATCCCTATTGGAAATTACCACTTTAGGAGTCACATGCAATAAAAAAATATCCTACATAAAAATTTCTACAATTTGCACAATTTTATAAGTGGATTTGACGGGAATAAAATGTGTTGTTTTACTTAATTTGTCCATTACTAGCATAATGAAATCAATTTTTTTTGGTCTCAGGCAGGCCTCTCCTAAGATCTAAGGAAATTGTGTCCCATTTCCATTTAGGAATACGAAGAGGATGTAGGAGACCGACAAGATCTTGGTGCTCAGCCTTGAATTTCTTGCATTCTAAAAATTTGGCTAAATATTGAGCAATGTCCTTCCTCATGTGTGGTAGAAATAATATTTTTTAATAGCAGAAAATATTTTATGATATCATTGATGGGCTCTGTAGGGAATCCAATGAAATTCATATAATAAAAATTGTTTAAAATCTGACTCATTGGGAATGTACACCCTTCCTTTAAAAGTCAGCATTTTTTCCTGATTTGTATCATACACAAAGGCTTTCCCAGAATCCTTCCACTGTTTGGGTTGCTTTAACAAAAAATCGTATTCTTGGTCTTTGAATGCAATTTCCTTAATATGATCCGAAATTCTAACTTCCACCCAACTGTAGAAAAATTATTATACAAAATGCACCTTCTCACTTTATGAATCGGCCACTCGGTTTCCTTCCATCTCAAATGTCTTATTTCGAAATCAACCTTGATAAAAAATGATGACCACCTCGCTTGACAATCATTGAAATTGGGTTGTTTGAAATAATGCTCAAAATATTATGATTAGTTAACAAAATAAACCGCTTACCTAATAAATAATTATGACACATCTTTAAGGTGTGAACCATAACGGTTAACTCTAGATCATAACAAAAATATTTTTTCTCATTCTCTTTCAAATTACGAGATTCATATGCGATTACCTTCCCCTCTTGCATTTACTCTCCCCCAACAATTTCTTTACATGCATCGGTGTAAAATGCAAATTATTTTTTCGGATATGCTGTCTTTAGCATAGGAGTTGTTGCTAACAATTGTTTTAGCTAATAAAAACTATGTTGGCACAATGTTTTCCATTTAAACGCTTTTCCTTTCTTTTGCAACAAGGTCATAGGGTAAGCTACTCTTGAATATCCCTTTATAAAAAGATAATAATATCCGTCTAACCCCATAAAAGATCCAACGTCTACAACATTCCTTGGGTCAAGCCATTCCATAATAGTTTTAATATTTTTTGGGTTTACCACTATACCCTCATATGATATTACATGTCCCAAGTATTGAATCTATTCTTGGTAAAAATCACACTTGCTAAACTTATCTTAGAGTTGATTTTTCCTTAAAGTTTGTAATACCACCATGAGGTGCTCCTTATGTTACTCCATACTTTTTTAATATATTAGGATGTCATCAATAAAAATAAAAATGAACTTGTGAAAATAAAGATGGAAAAAACCCTACATTAATCTCATAAAATTTGTTGTGGCATTAATAAGCTGGAATGGAAACACTACAAATTCATAATGATTGTATTGAGTCCTAAATGTTGTATTAAAAATGTCTTGCTCTTTGATTCTGATTTGGTGATAACCTGAACTTAATTCTATTTTCGAAAATACCATTGCACCCTTAACTTGGTCAAACAACTAATCCGTTCTTGGTAATGGATACTTTTTTTATAGTTAACTTGTTCAACTTCAGGTAATCTATGCATAATCGGAAGGTGCCATCCTTTTTCCTTACAAATAATGTTGGAGCCCTGTAAGGCGACACACTTGGGCAGATGTATCCTTTATCCAGCAACTCCTCAAGCTGAATTTTAAATTCAGTCAACTTAGGTATGGTCATTTGGTAAAGGGTTTTGCACAGAGGAGTTTCTCTAAGTATTAGCTCTATGGTAAAGTCAATTTCCCTTTCTGGCAATAATCCTGGAATGTTTTCAGGGAAGACATCCAAAAACTCCTTCATCACTGCTATCTCTTCCAAGGTCATTGTCTTACATTTAGAGTTAGTAAATCCTACTTGTACAACATCTATCCAATAACCTTTCTGAAAGCATTTATGTAACTGATTAGCAGTAATGGGTCGAAGTTTCTCAACACTTCGAATCCCCTGAATTTTTTCCTTACACTTTCATCCATAAGGAAACTAATGGTTTTAACTTTTCAATCCTCCAGGGACCAATGTTACTCCACCAATCCATTCCTATGAGTACATCATAGGATCCTAAGGGTAATATATTCAGATTTAACCCGATTAGTTTCCCTCCTATCTCAATAGGGAAATATACTACCTTGTCAGTCAGTTTCATTTTTTCTCTGGTGGTTAGCTAAACTAACCATGAATTCTTAAATTTAACCATTTTCAAATGACAAAGTTCAAATATTTTTGGACTGATATAACTTAAACTTGTGCTCGGGTCTACTAAAATAGGAGCATAATGGTTATCCAAGGTACCCTGAAATTCCAACATGGCAGGTTGATATCTCACGTGATGGTCTTCCAATGCAACATTAATTCACATCATACTTCTTCCTACTTCCCATATCGTAGAAGCTTCATGAACATTCATAGCATGTTTAGTTATAACACTTTGGGGAGAATTATTTAAATAATGAGGCTCCCCGCAACCCTATCACTACAATGGCAGCTTCTGGAACTATATAAATTTTGGTTCGCTGGACACTTCAACTTGTCGAGTCTTAGTTGATATCTTAACTTTCGCGTGATTCCACCCTCCATATTCATTGAACTGCTCTCGATGTGAAGACTTGACTACTGATGGTATAATATTCTTGTTGTTTTGGAAATTCTTCTATCCCTTTTTGTTGGGCTAGACCTTACTCCCTTCTCCTCTCTTCTTCATCTGGTGGTAGCAGATTTGAGCTTTTTGAACAACTTCATCCATGGTCCTTGGGTTATCAAACTCCAACCTATCTTTCTTATAAAATAGTACCTTATCTTCTTATTCTCGGATATAGTGTACATACCTTAATAGAGAAGTGAACTTAGCTACCAATTCACCCATTTTCTATTTCCCCAATCTTAAATAATGAAACTCCTTATCTTTTTCTTCATAAAGAGTATTCGTTAGATATTTTCCATGGAAATGATTCTCAAAAAATTCCCACGTTAGCTCATGTTCATGAGTACTGCATACTGTTTTTATCTTCTCCCAGCACAAGGTGGTTTTCCCTTACAATTGGTAGATCGCTAACCTATATTTTAAATTATCATCATAATCATAGATCTAGAAATATTTGTTCATATTAATTAGCGAGGCTTTTGCTTCCCCATCAAATGTTGGAGGTTTAATCTTCTCAAATTCACCATGCACCTCAACCTTCTGTCTTTTTTTTCCTCTACCACCTGAGATATTTTCACACTCCTCTTCATGGTCCATTCTTCCCCTTTCATCTTTTGGATTACCTTCCCTCAATCACTGTCTCTTGACCCTATTTTAATCTTCTTGGCCCCATCTATAATCTTTAATTATCGGCTCATAAGTTTGTAGTTTCGGATCATAGTTGTTGTATTGATTCTAACAATAATTCATTAGTTTTGTGAGGGTCATGTTCCAGTTGAACCCACATTTATGGATTTTCTTTAGTGTGAGCGGGTATTTGTGGTTGCATGCTTCTAGATCCTCTTCTGTTTTTATTTTTGTTCACACAAATAATTTTTTATTACAAAATACGTCCAAACACGCCATAATTTTGTAATATGGGCTCTAATACCAATTGTAACATGTACTAACACATAACAATTACTTATAATAAAAAAAATAGCTAGATAACATTCTTGCGTTTTATGGCATGTATTTACATGTGTCATATGTATAAAGTTGGGTGGTACGCAATGTTAATACAATACATATGTTTCGGAGCTTAGAACATTTATGCCATATATATTTGTTTCACGTTGAGCTTAATTTATATTTATAACATTATGGATTACACAATACCCATTTCTCATAGTTCATTTGAAACTTCACGAATAAGATGTCAAGGTGTATGCTAGGAAAAATGTACTCCATTGAGACCATTGGTTTGCACCACCTCATTGGATAGTGGGAAGGTCACCAAGGATGGTTAGGGAAACTACCCAACCCCCGCCCTGCTCTGGTGCTCATTTTTTTCTGTTTCGGTTGGAGTGTTTTACCTCCAATACATTACAGGTTATGGTTTTCCCATCAATTATCTCTTTTCCTGCCTATTAATGTCCCTGAATTGGTTTTATCGGACTCTTTTTACCTCTTTTATTAGCTCACCTCATTTCCTCCACATTTCTCTATGAGGATTTGGCGTAGCACGACTATGGATTCTGGTTTTATAATTGGGTTCATGGAGCTAAATAACGCGGACTTTTACACTGCATTTGCTTCTTTTCTTGTTTTTCCAAAGGAGCTATTCTGATAGTGGAATTTCTCTACTAGAGGTGCACACAGAAGCATTCTTTTTTTAAATGGCCACCTATCTTAGGTAAGCCAAGGCAAGGTCTTGCCCAGACTTGGTAGTTTTAGTTTGATTGTGTGAAATTATTCCTTTTAGGTCCAATTTCTAAAATGTTTCCATTTTGTTTTGGGTCAGATAAATCAGGTTTTCGTTCAGTTGTCAAGATTCCTTCATTTCAATCACCAGATTTTTCCATACTCACAACAATGCTATTTTTTTTTTTGTCCAGGCACATTTTATGTTCCTTATTATTGTTGTGTTGACAGCCGATGTATTCTGCCACTTGTCACGGACAAGGGCCTTGGCTTCTAAGCTAGAAATTGGGAAATTTAAATGATTATTATTTTTGTATTAATGAGTAATATAGTGGGAAAATCTGAGCCTTAGGGTTTCTAATTTTTTTTTTTAAATGGTTTCAAATATTACCTAGTTTTATCCAGCTCAAACTCCAGGGTTATGTACTTGTGTTGTTAATTTTCATGGATACTCGTTAATTTCAAGAACTTATATTCATTTTTTAAACATATGGCTACATATATTACATGGGTATTTGCGAGGAGGACTTCCATAACCTCTAAGGGAGGCGATATGTATATATGATTTTATTCCACTACATGGACTCTCTAATTGCAATGATTATCCATCTTATTTCTTTCAAGCTTACTTGGTTCATCAACAGCTCTATATTTTATGTATTCTTTGTGAATTCAGTACGCAAAGTTTTTTTATACTTGTTATATCTTTCAGTCTTGCTACAGGTTCGGTTATAATTTAAATTTTCATTCTTAATTTGTTTTATGAGTTTGAACACTCAACATGGATTGGGTTCCCAGCACTAGGAGCACGACCCTCTACCCATGTGGTGTAGTATAATCTTGACCCATATCAGACACTATTTCTTCTGACACCCTTGGTTGATGTGGAAACTTATCTCGAACTTATGAACTCTTATGTGTTTGGCATATGGTGACCGTTAGGTATTAAGTTAGTGATTTTCACAAGTTCTATTGTAAATTTTGTCTCCTCACACCATACTAGTTGGTACAATTTAAAGCTTATAGATCAAAGGAATAATTGTTCTGGGAGATTGTATTTCTCCTTTAAAAGAAAACAAATAACAATAATATGACTTGATTGCTCTTATATCTGGTTATTGAAAATAAATACGTAAAACATAAATTGATTGTTCTTATATCTGTTTAGTAAAAATAAATACACAAAATACACAAGATATGTTAAATCATTACAAAACACACTACAACAAGTAGTAGACCAAGTCTTTAATGGTACTGTTTCAGGCATATTTAACAACTTTGTTCTTAGAAGGTAGCATACACACATACCTAATTACATCATGTGATGCTAGTTCCTACTCTGTTGTCATACTTTTAATCCACTAATTATAAAATTATTCCAACTCTACTCATAAACCAAGATTTACTTATCTGAAGTAGATTATATAGGTTTCAATACTCGTTTGGAATACCTCTCCTCCCTTCCAACGAGAATGGATTTTATGTCTAGTTCTCCACTCGATATCGAAACTTACAAGAGTAGTTATATAGGAAATGATCCTTGACTGGAACTGTCTATAAGCATCAAGGTTTCCCCATCCTAATACCTACAGTCTCTAGTCTTCAACCGAGTTCCACTCCCTCCAAACCATCTCAATAATACTCTATAGGCAACGTCCTTCCAACCTATATAATGTCCTGTGTAGGTGTAACATCATCTTCCATTACCTTTCGGTGTTCCTATTCCTTATTCCTGGTGATGTCTCCCTTTTTCTAGAAATAAAGACTAAGAACCCATCATCGAAAGAAAAGAGATTAACTGCCATAACTCTCTTAAAGTTATTTAGAATTTGCTAGGGTTTTTTAGGAGTTCCTAAACTTGTCTCTTGTTCAAAAATAAAATTCATAAATATGCTAACTATTATTTCATCATCTGACTCATCATATTTTCACATCTTAACTTGTAAAGGAAATAACTATCATTAATAATCTTATGTACATTATTTACATTGTATGAGGGATGTTACATCTCCCCCCTAGAGTGAAACACCATCCTCGGTGTTCGTTTATGGTCGACGAAACAGGTTAGGTATGCCTGCTGCATGAAATATTCATTCTCCTTTGTGGCCTCTTCCAAGTTAAAGTGCCTCCACTACATTTTAACATGGTGGATAACTCACCTCTATAGTGTTATTTATCTCTCATCGAGAATACGCAAGGGATACCAGGAACTCTCCATATGGTTAGATCAACCACACAAAAAAAATCATCTATCAATCTTATTTAACCAATTTAATGTACAATGTTTTATTAAAATGAAATAATAATTAAAAAAAAAAATCCTTTTTTATATCTCCCATTTTTTTACTCTTACTTGCACATCCTGCCAATTAATTACATGCCTAGAATCATAGATATATTGTGTTAGTAAATAACATGAAACACATTATCCACTCCTATGTGACTGTGTAACGGAAGTTGATATGCTACAGGTCCCAATCGTTCCAATATTTGAAAATGACTGCAATACTGGGGTCCCAATTTGGCACAACCACCCCACCTTAGAGTGCTTTTATTGGGTTTAATTCATACATAGATATGCTCCCCTACTTGAAATTATCTATATTCCCTTTTCTTATCTGCATATGATTCTTTTCGATCCTGGGAATGTTTTAGGCATTTTCGTACTCTTTTAATACTTTTTTCCATCTCTACTAACATTTCAGGCCCTAAGATCAATTTTTCTTCACGATTTTTCCAATTCACAAGTTTCCTACACCTCTTCTCCTATAGTACTTCATAAGGGCTCATTTTTAGGAATTCATGGTAGACTTTGTTATACGGAAACCCCACTAGATGAAGGTACTCCTCCCACTTTGTGGGTTGTTGCATTGCATCCATTATTAACATGTCTTCTAAGACTTGGTTCACCCATTCAATTTTCCCATCCGTTTGTGGATGGTAATTTGTAGTGACCTAGATATGAGTAACCAACCCAATGAAAAGGGTTTCCAAAATGAAAAAGTAAACTTGAAATCCCTATCGGAAATTACCACTTTAGGCATCCCATGCAATCGAAAATATCCTTCATAAAAATTTATACAATTTCCGTAGTTTTATAAGTGTATTTGACAGGAATAAAATAGGTTGTTTTACTTAATTTGTCCACTACTACTATATTGGAATCACTTTTTTTCCTGGTCTTAAGAAGGCCTGTGATAGAATGTAAGGTAATTGTGTCCCATTTCCACTCACGAATAGGAATATGATGGAGGATGTCAACAAGATGGTGGTGCTCGACCTTGACTTGCTAACATTGTAAAAATCTGGCTAAATATTCAACAATGTCCTTCCCCATTCCTCGCCATAAATAATATTTTTTAATAGCATAAAATATTTTATGATATCCAATATGGGCTCTGTAGGGACTCGAATGAAATTTGTATAATAAAAATTGTTTCAAATATAACTGTTTGGAAATGTACACCCTTCCTTTAAAAGTAAGAAAGCTATCATGATTTATATCAAACTCAAACACTTTCTGATAATCCTTGGATTGTTTGTTTTGTTTCCAAAAAAAAAACATATTCTATGTCTTTGAATGGATTTCCTTAATATCATTGGAAACTCTAACTTCCACCAGAGTGCAGAAGAATTCATATACCAAATTCACATTCCGACTTAATGCATCAATGCCTTTGTTCTAATTTCCTTTCAATTTCCTTATTTTGAAATCAAACGCACTCAAAAATGTTGACCACCTTGCTTGATGAGAATTTAAATCAGGTTATTTGAAATAGTTGGTAAAATTTCTATGATCTATTAACAAAAGAAATATATTACCTAATAAACATGGAAAATTTTAGGGGCTAATATTCACAGGTCGGATAATTTTCCATGATTTTTCAAAAACAAAGATTTGCAAATTTCCACTTTATACAAAAATGATTCGCCCAAATTTTATAATATAAATTTATTCTACCTTAAAAATTGCCAACATTATATCTTGAGTATATATAAAATCATTATATATTTTAATAATATTACAAATACATCAATAAAAAAATTATAGTTTTGATATTAGGGACCAGCAAGGTTCGCTAATTTTTTTAAACATCAAGATAATTTTCCACCCTTCAAATTTTCCCTGCTAATAAATAATGTCGGCACATCCTTAAGGCTTAAGCTACCATGATTAACTCTATATCATAAGAATAGTATTTATTCTCATGCTCTTTCAAATTAAAAGGTTTATATGCGATTACCTTGTCCTGTTTCATTAATACTTCTCCAACACCTTCTTTACATGCATCGGAGAAAATAGTAAATTATTTTTCAGGATATTCTATATTTAGCATACAAGCAGTTGTTAAAAACTCTTTTATTTATTCTAAACTATCTTGGAACTATGTTGTCCATTTAAACGATTTTCCTTTATTTTGCAGCAAGGTCATAGGGAATTCTATTCTTGAAAACCCCTTTATAAAATGGTAATAATATATGCACAACCCCATAAACAACTGATTGTTCGCCACACTCCTTGGGTTAGGCCATTCCATAATACTTTTAATATTTTATGGGTCGATTTCTATACCGTCAGATGAGATTACATGTCCCAAGTATTGAGTCTATTCCTGGTAATAATTACACTTTCAAAACTTACATAGAGATAATTTTTCCTTAAATTTTGTAATACCACCTTGAGGTTCTCCTTATTTTCCTCCATACTTTTTGAATATATTAGGATGTCATCAATAAAAATCAAAACAAACTTGTCCAAATAGGGATGGAAAATATCGTTCATTAGGCTCATAAAATTTGTTGGGTTATTAGTAAGACCAAATGGCAACACTAGAAACTCATAATGATTATATTGAGTCATAATTGTTGTCTTACATATGTCTTTTTATTTGATTCTGATTTGGTGATAACCTAATTTTTAGTGTATTTTGGAAAATACTATTGCACTCTCAACATGGTCAAACAAGTCATCGATTCTTGGTAATCGATACTTGTTTTTCATCATGAACTTGTTCAATTTTCAGTAATCGATGTATAACCACAAAGTCCCATCCTTTTCCTTATGAATAATACTGGATCTCCCCGAGGCGACGCAATTGGGCGGATGTATCCTTTGTCCAACAAATCCTCAATCTGAATTTTAAGTTCAGTTAACTTAGGTATGCTCCTTCAGTAAGGGTTTTTGGAAACGAGAGCTGCTTCATGTATTATCTTTATGGTAAATTCAATTTCCCTTTTTGGTAGTAATCCTCGAATGCTCAGGGAAGACATATAAAAACTCCTGCACCACTGGTATCTCTTCCAAGGTAGTTGTCTTACCTTTAGAGTTAGTAAACATTACTTGTATATAGCATATATATGACATCCTTTCTGAGTGCATTTGGGTCATATTTTAACGACCCTTCAGATCCCTTGAATTTTCTTCCTTACACCTTCATTTGTGAGGAAACTAATGGTTTTATATTTGCAATCCACTAGCGACTACTGTTCCTCCAACCAATCCATTCCTATGATTATTTCATATGATACTAAGGGTAATATATTTATATTTAACATGATAAATTCCCCTCCTATATCAATAGGATAGTCTTCCACCTTCTCAGTCACTTTCCTTTTTGCTCCGATGGCTAGCTGAACTAACCCGGAATTCTTAAATTTAACCCTTTTCAAATGACCCATCTCAACTATTTTTGGACTTATATAACTTAAAATTATGTGTAGGTCTACTAAAATAGAAAAAAAATGGTTACCCAAGGTACCTTCAAATTCAACCATCACAGGTTGATATTCCGCATGATCGTCTTCCAATGCAGTGTTAATTTGTACCATACTTCTTGCTACTAGCCCTACCATAGAATCTTCCTGCACAGTCACAGTTGGCTTAGTTCTAACACAATGGGGACAACCCTTGTAATAATGAGGCTCACCTCAACCCCAACAATGCAATGGAGGCTTATAAGAACTATCCTACTTATGGTTTGTTGGATGTTTTATCTTTCCAGGTCTTATTCGATATCTTATGCTTTGCCTGATTACGCCCTCTGTATCCATTGAATTTTTTTTAACGAATAGCATTGACTCCTCATGGTTTAATATTCCCGTTGTTTTGAAAATTTTATGTACCTTTTTCTTGGGAAAATCCGTATTCCCTTCTCCTTTCTACTTCATATTCTAGTAGAATATTTGAGCTTTTCGAACAACTTCATCCATGGTCCTTGGGTTTTTGATCTCCAAACTCTCTTTCATATAAACTGGTAGACTGCTAACAAACTGTTCTACCTTAGATTTTTCTTCTCAGATATAGGGTACATACCTTATGATAGAATTTAAATTAGCTACAAATTCATCCATTGTCCACCACCCTAATATTAAATCATGAAATGCCTTAGCTTTCTCTTCATAAAAAATTTATGTTAGATATTTGTCCTTGAAATGCGTATGAAACATTTTTTAGGTTAGGTCTTAATCATCAATATTTCATACTGTTTTGATCTCCTACCACCATAATATGGCTTTCCCCTGCAATTGGTATATCACTAACGTGGATTTTAAATTATCATCATATCATAGATATTGAAAAATTTATTCATATTAATTAGGCAAGCTTCTACTGTTTGTTCTTCTTCCCCCTACACCTCAACCTTCTGTCTTTTCTTTCCTCTACCACCTGAGACATTTTTCAGAATCCTCTTCATGGTCCATTCATCTCCCTTCATATTCTAGGTTACGTTCCCTCAATCGTTGTATCTCGACCCTATTTTCGTCTTCTGGGTTGGAGTTCATAATTCTATGATACTTCATATCAAAAAGAGTCTTCAAAATTCGATTTTGCACCAACCTTAATCTTTCATTATCGGCTCGTAAGTTTTTCATTTCAGCTTGTAGTTTTTGTACCATTTCTAGCAATAATGCATTAGTGTTGGGAGGGTCATGTTCCATTTGAACCCACATTTCTTGATTTTGTTTAGTGTGAGGGTGGCTTTGTGTTGGCATGCTTCTAGATCCTATTCTCATTCCATTTATGTATGCATGAATGTTTTTTTTACTATAGCACTTGTCCAAACTGGCCATAGTGTGGTAATCTAGGCTCTGATACAAATTCTAACATGTACTACAACACAAAATTTACTTACAATAAAAATAAAAAAAATTAACTCTGTAACACATTTGCATGTGTCATATGTCTAAAGTTTGGTGGTATGTAATGTCAACAAAATAAATATTTCTTTTTACCTTAGAAAATTTGCACCATACATATTTTTTTCGCGCTAAACTTAATTTATATTTATCACATTATTGATTACATAATACCCATTTCCCATAGTTCATTGGAAACTTCTCGAAAAATTTGTCAAGATGTATGTTGGGAGATATGTACTCCATCCGGACCATTGGTTCGCACTGCTTGATTAGACGATGGGAAAGCTACTAAGGACAGTTAGGGAAAATACTAAGCCCTTTCGCTACTCTGGCTCTCATTATGTTTTGTTTCTGTCAGAGGGTTTTATCTCCAACACATTCTAGGTTACGTTTTTCCCATAAATTCTGTCTTTTCATGTCTATTAGCATCCCTCAACTATTTTTCTCATAGTTTTTTTACTATTTTATTATCCCACCTTGTTTCCTCCACAGTTCTCTACGATGATTTGGTGTAGCGCAACTATAGATAATGGTTTTCGAATTCACGTCATGGCACTAGGTAATGAAGAATTTTACACTGCAATTGCTTCTCTTCTTATTTTTCCCAGCAATCTATGCTCAAAGTGGAATTTCTCCACTACAAGTGCACAAAAGAGTTTTATTTTTTATAATAGCCAATTTACATAGGTAAGTTGAGGCAAGATACTACCAAGAATTGGCAGTTTCAGTTTGATTGTCTGAAGGTATTATTTTTAGGTCTAGTTTCTCACATTTTTCCCTTTTTTTTCCTGAGGTAAAGCAGGTTTCTGCTCAGTTGTCAATCGTCCTTCCTTTCAATCACCAATGTTTTCCATACTCCAATCAATGCCATATTTTTTTTTTCTTTCAGATGCAATCTATGTTCCTTATTATGGTTTGGTTGAAAATCGATGTATTATGTCGCTTGTCACGGACAAGGCCCTTGGCTTCTAAGATAGAAATTTTGAAAAATAATTTATTATTATGTTTTTATTTGAGTAATAAAGTGGGAAAATCTCGTCCTTAGGGTTTCTAAATTTTGTGTTCAAATGGTTTCAAATATTACTTAGCTTTATGCATCCTGAACTCAATGGTTATGAACTTGTGTTGTTACTTTTCATGGACAATCGTTAATTTCTGGAAATTCTCTGTCTCTTTTGAATGGATGGCCATATATATTATATGGGTATTTTCAAGAAGGAAATCCATAACCTCTAAGGGAAGTGATATCTATATATGATTTTATACTGGTACATGGATTCTCTAATTGCAATGATTAGCCATATTATCTCTTTCAGGCTTACTTAGCTCTTCCTTAACTCTGTAATTTGTGTATTACTTGTGAATTTAGTATGAGAAATTTGGTTATACTTGTAATTTCTTTTAGTCATACTACATGTTCAGTTTTAATTGAAATTTTCTTTCTTAATTTATTTTATTAGCTTGAACAGTCGATAGGGGTTGGGTTCCCAACACTGGGAGCACAACCCTCTGCCCATTCGGTGTGGTATAATCTGAACCCATCTCGCAGAATGTTTCTTACAAAACCATAGGTTGATGTGGAAACTTAACTGAGAATTATGAACTCTTATGTGTTTGACATATGGTGACCGAAAGGTATTCAGTTATTTTTTTGAAAAAGTTTATTGTAAATTTTGCCTCCTCACACCATATTGGTGGCTACAATTTATAGCTTATATAACAAGGAATTATATTTTCAGTTGAATATATTTATCTTTTAAGATAAAACACAGTTAGTGAGTGTAATTTTTTTATATATTTGTTAATAGAAAGAAACACACAGAATATGAATTGATTGTTTTTATATATGGTTAGTAAAAAGAAGTACACATAACATAAATTTACTATTCTTATATATGTTTAGTAAAAGGAAATACACAAAATATGAATTGATTGTTCATATATTTGTTTAGTTAAAATAAATACATAGACTATGTCAACTCATAACTAAACAAACTACAACAAGTAGTAGAATAGGTATTTAAGAGTATTGTTTTAGGGATCTTTAATAGTTATGTCCTTGGAATTTAGCATATTTCCATACACAATTAAATCATGTGATGTCAGTTTCTACTATGTTTCCATACTTTTAATCTACTACTTCTAAACTTATTCCAAATCTGATCACATACCAATAGTTACTTATCTGAATTAGATTCGGTAGGTTTGGATACTCCTCTCGAAGTCCTCTCCTCACTTACAATGAGAATAACGATTACTTCAGGTTCTCCCCCCGAGTAATAAACTTCTCAGAATAATTTTATAGGCAATTATCCTTGACTGGATCTTTCTATAGGCATCAAGGTGTATCCATCCTAAGACCTACAGACTCTAGTCTACAACATAGTTTCCACTAGCTCCTAACTAGCTCAAGAATACTCACTAGGTAGTGCCCTACCAACCCGTACAACATCATTTATAGGTGTAACTTCCTCTTCCTTTCCCTTTCAGTGTTCCCCTTAATTCTTCTTAGTGATATCTCCCTTTTTCTATAAATAAAGACTAAAAACCCATCAAAGAAAGAAAATATATTTACTTCCATAATTGTCTAGAAATTATTTAAAATTCATTAGGGTCTTTCTAAGAGTTCCTAAATTTGTTTCTTCCTCAAAAACAAAATTAATAAGTTAACTTCTAAAGGAAATACCTATCATTAATAAAATATGTTCATTATTTACATTTATGGGGATGTTACAGATGTCTTATAATATAGGCGTGTATCCCATTACATGACATTAATATATTTATTATTATGTCTGAAATTAAATTATTAATGCAATTTTATTTTAAAAAATGTTTAAATTAATTTAATTTATTCTTAAAATATTATTATATTTAAAGAGTAGTTTTATATTTATAAATAGTATTTAAAAAAACATAAATAAAATATTCATAATAAATATCTTGCTATAATAAAGAATTCAAATACGAATATGATTTTATTGGAAATTGGATACATTTAAAATATGTTTTTCAAGAGAATAGGGATGACTATAAACAATTAGTGGGTGGTATCTTTAATTATCATTACTAAGTAATTGGAAATGCATTTAATAATATCATTCCATGTATAACATTTGGTATTTATATGTTGGTGAAATTTAATTTGGATTTTATAAAGTTTAAAATATTAATCAAATAATTTATAATTATAAAATTGGAATACAAATTTAAATTAGAATATTTTGAATTTGTAGTTTTATAAATTAATTATATATTATTTAATTATTTTAAATGAAATAATTTATTAGTGAAAATTGTTGAAAATTGTTGAGTAATTTTAGTTCCAATAGTAAAAAAGTAAGTGAGAAATTTTCACACCATAATATATTAGTAAGTTAAGATGTCTCTAAATTCTTTCTTACCTAAGTTCTCATTAAATGGACATAATAAAATTATTTATTTTAATGGTTTTTTAGATATGCATGTTGGAGTCGCCATGTGTAGCTTGATTAGTGATTGTCATATAAGTCTTTGTAAATTTTGAGGTTCAAGAATCAAAATTTACTTTGGTTTATGGTGTGGGTTGTGCATTGGAGAAAGTATGGCTTCACTTAGAGGCTATAATATAGTAGTCGGAATTCACTTAGATATCATTGTGTATTAGTAGGAATTGACCAGCAAGTATGATCTTGACCCAATTCAAGATTCCTCTAGATACAAAAAATAAAAATTACATGTTGGAAACCAACAACAATTAATTTATGTGCTATTAATTATCCACATTCAATCATTTTCTACTAGTTCTTAGCATTTTATTGCGATAATTCCTCTACTATGAAAGTAAAAAGGGGGCGGAACACCTATTCCAACATTCTCTCATTTGGCATGTAACTTGAAAAATTATAAAGGAGAAGGAATCAAACTATAAGCTAAGTGATATATGTCATAGGAGTCAAAGAGTTATAACACCACTCCAATTTATCCATTAGTGGTTTTTTCAACACATCTATGACGTTCTATATAGTGTCACCCTTCCACCATTGCTATTTATTGAACAATATTCTATTAGATATCGATATAGTTTACCTTTGCATCAAAGGTCCATCTATTACCCAAAAAAAATAGAACTATTACTATCACATTTAATGCCAATCCCTCTTTAAGTTAGCTCCACATGTGAACATAAATTCATAATCCAAATGATCTCCTTATAGACATGAGTAACTACCATATATTCTACATTTTAAATGAAAAAAATTACCACAACATATCACTTGTTCATCTAACTTATTGTTCCACCAAACAATGTGTGTGTGTGTGTGTGTGTGTACATACACATATACATATACTTATACATATAAATATACATATAAATATATATTTATTTCTTAATCCTCTCCTAAAACAAGATCCACATAAGCTTTTATATCCACTGTGTGTTTATCACCCAAAACATCATTATGATAACACTTGGAATGTTAAAAATTAACTCACAAACACTGTAATACTCTCCTCATTATTTCCCAATGTTCACATTCAAGATTAGTCATGAATCAACTCAAGATACCTACTAATTAGGTAATATCTAGTTTATTATAGACCATAACATGTATCAAAATTCCAATTTCCCTAAGATAAGGAAAAAAAACATTCTCTCAAATCCATGGATGTTGTAAGGCACAACTCAACTGAAGGTTTACATCCCATAGAAATGGAACACTCAATCTTGTAGAATCTTCCATGAAAAAACTATATTGCATGGAGTTCACATTCTTAATCTAACTCAAATAAATATTTGTGTTCCATATATCTCTCCTAATATACAATCCTATTATATATTTGAAAGAGTCATTCGTTTAAAGTTATGTTGAAATATAATACTTATAATTGTGAATCAAGTCCTAAAAATTAGTAAAAAAATAGCATACAATCTACATACAAAGTGGTAATGAGAAATTGACTACCATAATGTTCCTAAAATACATAATGATCTAATTCGGACATCACAAATTCCAATCCAATACAAAAATAAGCTTAATTTTGATCACATATTCAAGAATACTATTTCGTACCATATGAAAGAAACTTTAATTTGTAGGCCAATTTCACTTTACCTTTGGCTATGTAATATAGATTTTCTCCATGAAGTACCCATGTGCAAATGTTGTTTTCACATCCATCTATTCCATCTATAACTCAAAATCTATTTATATATATAATATTAACATGATATATGCTAACTTAGCAACTAGGTAAAAAGTATCACCAACTTCCATCCCCTCAACCTAGGATTATGCTTTTGTAATCAACCTTGCCTTAAAATTTTCACTACTACCATATGAACCATAATTGAGATATATATTTCCTAATCTAGGTATGGGGGAGGGAAGGGCATCATTAAGGAGAGAATAAAATAAGATAATAGTATCAATAATGTAGAGAAATGCATAGGGACAATAAGGAGGGATCAAACATGGTAGTTGAAACATGAAGTAAATGAGAAATAATACAGGGGGTCGGTATAGAAATAAGAAATCGGACGAAGAACTTGAATTAATGGCTTATTCCAACCATTCAATGTTGGAAACTATAATTAGTTTTAGTCTTCATCATTTTCAATGTACTCAAATCATTATGAATATCTTATGTTACAAGAAAAAAAAATTATTATTTTAAGCATGGATTTCATGATCCATTTTGATGGTCATATAGGTGAAACATTTTCCTCATGCTTCTATGGTTGTTATATTTTTCTTGATTCAAAAAAATCTTTAGCATTTGTATAAGACCCTACTGGGAAATTTGCAACATCTAAAAGAGATTTATTTTGAGTATAGAAAGTCTTATGAGCCTTCAAGCACAAGTCACACCTGTGAGTGACAGGTCATCCTAAAGAGGGATATTATACCTCATTGAAACCTTATAAATAGAAGCATACTCGATCTCATTTAGTCACCATTTGGTCTCTCAAGAATCAATATTGATCTGAATCTAGAAGCAATAAGAAAGGAAGATCGAATGTATATAAATAAGGGGAAATAAAGGAGAACAACAAAATTTTGTATTGGGGCTTTATTATCTCACACATGTGAAGGTTAAGGTTTTTGTAGCTTTAAGGAAGAATAAAATTTACATGTCCAAAATGCAGAAGACAAAATCATAGATCAATGTTGTTGGACAACATAATAATCTTATTTAGTCTAGTTTGACTTTAGAGACCTTGGCTTGTTTGAAGGAAGACTTCTTGAAGAGTTGACACGTGCTAGAATTAGGGTTTCTATAGCTATTATAGAACTAGATATTGCAGGTCTAAGTTGTAGGTCAAATTTCGGGGCCAAAGTTGGAGTTAGAAGTTGGTTGAATTAGGATTGACCTTTGTTAACCTGGTTTATTTTTGACCTAATTGGAAGAGCTTCTTGGAGGGGTAACTTGGTGACTGGAGGAGGACTTGGTTTATGTTTTTAGGTATTTGTTTTATCAAATTAATTGGATTCTATGAGAAGAGAAAAGATTATTTATGGGTTTACCCCTTGGAATGTTTTTTCCTTGGCATGGAGCCTATATCCATTGTCCATTTTCTTTATTATTTTTCTCTCAATAATTGTTTGATGAATATACATACATACATACATACATATATATATATATATATATATATATATATATATATATATATATATATATATATATATATATATATATAAACACAAAGAGATAACTAAAGTTCACACGAACTTTTTAAGTTTAAGTGGAATTTGAATTAATAGCTTTCCTATTGCATTCTCCCACATGGTTTTAGAGTTAAGGTGAAGAAATAGAAGGCAACTAGAAGATAAAGGAAAGGAGAAGAACACCTAGATCAATATATCATTAAATAAATAATCTCGTTGAAGTAAGGAATGATAAACATTTTGTTAGGATTCTCTAGTGCATCATATTCAAGAAAAAGAAGCATCAAGGAATTTTGAGATCATCATTTGGAGACACTATTGTTGAAACAATCATAGAATTCATCATTCTAAAGCATGTTTGAAGTCTCTTTAAATGAATTGAAAGCATCAAGGTAGTTGGAGACATCATCAAGAAGGATGATTTTTCGTCGACAAGTAATTATTCTCTTCTATTTCTCTATCTACAAATCATATCGCTACATTTTGAAAGGAGAACAATAAGCTCATTAGATCAAAAAAATTCCTATAATGGAACAAGAGAATATATCCTTGGTGAAGTGGTTGTACTAACTAATTAGAATACTCACGAGTTAGTGAAATATAAGAAGGGAGAAATAAGGGCATAGAGAATAATTTTTGAATATAAAAAAGATCATTTATTTACATTCGTTTATGATTTGAAGAAATCCAAGGATATGCATGACATGTTCATAAAGTTGTACTCTATAAGTACATCAGGTCAAAATAATTCCTTGGGGAATCAACTATATAGAAAAAGGAAGCCAAAGAATGAAGAAATTTCCACTTATGAAAATATCACAAATAAGGGATAAATTTCAAGGGTTTGGGGAAACTATTTCTGACTCTAAATTGATAATTTATGTACTAAATGATTTAATGCTGGGAAAAATACTGAGAGGGGGGGCTGAATCAGTATTTAGAGCTGACAATCAATTTTTTGTTTTTCTTTCTCTTAAAACCATATGTTACATTACTGCATCCAACTTGTATGTCCAGAGATTTTATTATGACTTTACTTAGATCATTACATCATTTATTTATCAGATGAGCAGTAAGCATGAACAGAAATAATAGACCAAACCATCATAAGCAACACATATGAACACCAGTATTTAAGGTGGAAACCCAATTCGAGAGAAAACCACTGCTAATGTTATCTCAGTCTTCAATATATATTACAAAGAAAACTTCTACAATTTTATGCTGGCACAGACTTATACCAGCATGCAGGTACCCACCTACAGAAGGCTACAACGTTCTCTCGTTTACCAGCCTCTCCTGGAAGGGAGCTACAACCCCCTGCTCTCGTTTACTAGTTACCACTAGAAGGGAGCTTCAACCCCCTCACTGAAGACTTCGATCCTTAGTACTACTGCAGTCCACGTTTCATCCACTTCCACACAACATACCTTGCAGACCACCATATTTATTCATTTTCTTCAGAGCTGCATCCTTAATTCAGATCTCTCAGCAATCTGTTACCCATTCCATACAGATATACTTCAGAGTGAAGTATTCATTCACAACCCTTACTCATGCATACGTTCTTCATGATTTCGTCAGTCAATTAAACCAGGAATTAATCATCATCTGATCTAGAGATCTTGATCAATCATCATATTCACAGGTGCACCATAGACTCAGATATATCAGAGTTTATTCATACAGATATCTCTAAAAGAGATTCGTTTATTACCAAGACTTTCGCATGCACACCCTTATTCATGATTCTCATCACCTTATATAGTTTTCACCTTTATTAAAACCTTGGGTCAAAACCATTCAATTGCTAATGGTATTCATGGACGAGGTCAAAATAGATAGTCCAGCGGGGTCTCCATAACTCTCACTGTTCCATTGATATTGGTAATTAAATAATTAATTAAATACTTTAGAACTTTACTTTAGGATTAAGGTTAACCTTTCGCATTTTAACGCTTTCAAATAATATGATAAACCTTTAACCCCGGGCCCACAAATATATTCAATAGCCAATCAAATACGCACACGTTACCATAAGTAAATTTCGCGCAAGTCCAGCATTTGATCACCATTAGATTAGCCAGATTCCATATCAACGGCGTCTATGCATATCGCTCGACCTCCGATGCCGAACGTTAACGTGCGATGGCCTGCCGTACCTGTGTTAATCTTCGTGCACCTTCAACAAATGATGACCATCCGATGACCCCTTCCCAGATCAACGACGCTCAACGATATCGCTAGGCATCCTGGGTCGAACTATAATGCGTGATGGCGCATAGTGACAAGCAGTTTTCCGGGGGTCCACATCACCATGTGTCGAGCATTCTATGAAATCGGAGCCAACCTCTTAAATACTGCTTTCCCGTTGAGAGCGGTGCAATAAAAACCACAAACCACCTTTACTGTTCACTCATCGTGGTTCCGCCCTTCTACTCCAGGTTCCGACGCACTTCCTTTTGTTATGATTCATAATTTTCGATAGGGACTGTGTTCATCCGATTAGATCTGTGGAAGATCAATGGTACTGCAGGGGTACAAATAGTCTGATAATTAACCCAAGAGGTGCCTCCGCAGTTGACCCGCCCATCGGGCACTGACCACAGATCAATGGTCACGATTTATTGCGGGAGCACACCCCGACAGTTTTGAACCAGCGAAGGGGTGCCTCCACAACCACCAGAAGAGAGTGTCGCCACCGAAGTGCCACCACTGCCGCAACCAAGGTTCCACTACTCCATTAATATGCGCCATCTTCTTTGTAAACTGTATTCAAACCCCTGATTCAACTCCACTGCTCTGTCTCTAATTCCTCCTGTTGCTACTGCATCAATTCCTCTGTTTCATCTGCTGCCTCTGCTACCTCTCTGTCTCTTTTGCCTTATGGATAGTTTAGGTGCCAATTCCTTTGCCATCAATGAAAATATTTCCAACAATCTCCCCCTTTGGCATTGATGGCAATACTTATCTTCTGTTTATCTTACAGAAGCCGCCCCTTTTTTCTTTTCCTCCCCCTTTGACATCAATGGCAAAGGGTTGATCAAGATCCTTTGGACCAACAAAACTGTGCTCCCCCTGAGATCATGCTGCATCTTTAAACATAATATTCAATGAAAGAACATAAGTCAGAATTCTCAAGATGTGAGATCGATTCATCACATCAGTAGAATGCCAACAAGCCATCTGGTTATTGAAGGCCCATGGTGGCCATCTTTTCATATGACCAATATGATCATACTTTGTGCATTCAGAGATACTGACTTGCCTACGTAATTTAATCTTTCTTTGTATTTAAAAGTGAGTACGATCATGAAAGATTACTCTAAGTTTCTGTCTGAGAATATTTGAATGTTCACTAGGTAGAGTTTGGTAAATATATCATAAACTTGTTCTTTCAGGAGGCTGTCCTCAGTTTCACCTTTTGTTCAAGCACTTGTTCACGTAAGAAGTGATACTTGATGGGAATATGCTTGGTCTTCGAATGCATAATAGGATTCTTTGAGATACTGATGGCACTTGTATTATCACACATAATGAAGATAGGAGGTGTACATTTGATTTGAAAATCTTGCAAGGTTTGCATCATCCAAAGGAGTTGAGTGCAACAAGATGCGGCAGCCACATATTCTGCTTCTGCTGTAGATAAGGCAATAGAATTTTGCTTCTTGCTGAACCAAGATACTAACCGGGGTCCCATATAGAATGCACCACCACTAGTGCTTTCCGATCATCAACATTTCCATCCCAATCTGCATCAGTGTAAGCATGAAGAGTAAGATCAGCATTCTTTGGATACCATAGTCCAAAGTCTTAAGTTCCTTGTAGATATTTGAATATTCTTTTCACAGCCTGAAGGTGAGACTCTTTTGGATTAGCTTGGAATCGTCCAACAATCCCAACTGCATGCATAATGTCTGGTCTTGTCCCAGTGAGATAAAGTAGACTTCCTATCATAGATCTGTATTCTAGTTGATTCACTGTGGGGGAATCATCATTAGAACTGAGATTACATCCAGTTATCATTGGTGTACTTACAGGTTTGCAATATTCCATGCCATACTTGGGTTTATTTGGGTATTTTTAGCACAGGATAAGAATGTGTCATATGTTTATTTGTTGAACTTATGACTTAAGAAAGAATATTTAGTTTCTGGTAACCACATTTCAATTCTTGCTTCATATGAAGCAAAGTTCGCTCCTGGGCTCTTAACCTTTGAGAAGCTGGTATCCTCAACATATAACCACAATCAATAGTTCGTCATTGCAGTTTTTTTTGTGTATAGTTGTTATCGTGAGACCCTTTTGAAAATCATTGTTGATGAAGATATTTGTCAGTCGATAGTACCATTGCCCGTGGAGCTTGTTTGAGACAATATGAGCCTTTTAAAGTCTACAAACCAAGTTTTCATCATTTCCCAAAATCAATCCTTCTGGATTTTTTTTTCTTTCTAAACTTCTTCCTTCTGATCACCATTGATAAAACGTGATTTAACATCCATTTGATAAACTTTGATTTGTTAGGAAGCTTGAAAAACAAAGAAACATTCTTATGGCTTCAAGTCTGGCTACAGGAGCAAAAGTTTCTTCAAAGTCTATACCTTCTTGTTGAGCATACCCCTTGCAAACAAGTGTAGCTTTATTTCTTATAACATCCCCATTCTCATTTAACTTGTTTTTGAATATCCATTTAGTTCCAATGACATTTTTGTCATGAGGTCTTGGTACTAATTCCCAAATGTGATTATTTTCAATTTGATCAAGCTCTTCATTCATGGCTTGAATCCAACATTCATCTTTGCTAGCTTGATTGACATTGTGTGGTTCAATAGTGGATAGAAATGCCAGATAGCTAGAAGATCCCACAAGAGTCCTTCTTGTTTGTACACCTGATCCCTTATCTCCCAGAATTTGAGATTCTGGATGATTCTTTTGAACATATCTGGATGGAGCTTTTTCAGATAAATCATCTTCAGGTTCTTCATTGGGTTCATTGTCTATATCATTCCTATTTGATGTAGAAGGATATATGTCATCATCATCGTCTTCATTTGTTGTTTGTTTTTCTTCTTTTGGAGCTGCTGGAGACTCATCAATAACAACATCTATACATTCAACAATCTTCCAAAGTCTTTTATTGTAACATTTATATGCCCTACTCCTAGAGGAGTAACCAAGAAATATTCCTTCATCTGCTCTAGGTTCAAACTTGCCAAGTTTTTCATCATTATTTTTGATAAAACATTTTCTTCCAAAAATTCTAAAATGCTTTACAGTGGGAGAATTACCATACCAGAGTTCATATGGAGTTTTATCACTATTTACACGAACATGTGCCTTGTTAAGAATATTTACTGCTGTATGTGCTGCTTCTCCCCAAAATGTTTCAGGTGTTCCGGAATCATCAAGCATAGCTCTAGCCATTTGTTGAAATGTTCTGTTCATTCTTTCTGCTACGTCATTCTGTTGTGGAGTGCCAGCTACAGAAAACTGTCTTTTTATGCCATGTTGTTCACAAAATTCAAGGAATTCATTGGATGTATATTCTCCTCCTCGATCAGATCTAAGGCACTTTATTTTTAGATCTGATTCATTTTCAATGATGCTTTGAAGATGAAATTTCTCAATGCTTCATCTTTGTGTTAATCAACTTCAATCAACACATTCTGAAAGTATCAATATTGAATAGGAATGCCATCATTCTTACTCGTAGTGAATTTTCTCATAGGTCCACATATCGGTATGGACTGATTCGGGCTTATTTGATGATCCTTCCTTGGCATTAAATGTACTCTGGATTTAGCACGAATTGGCAAGATTTGCATATGATATTTTCGAGTAGAGGTGATATTAGGAAGTCTGCAAAAAGATTTAAGTCACTTGGTTGTTGATTTGAAGGCTCGGTGTGGATGATCTATGCCTGTGGGACACAAACAAAGATTTACTCAAGTAACATTGTTCTTTGCAGTTCTTTAATACATACAGGTTGCTTGGAGTTCCTTTTCCTTTTATAATTGTTTTACCTGTATCAAGATCACGTACCACACATTCTTTTGGACTAAAGACAACTTCAGTTCCTTGATCACACATTTGACTTACACTTAACAAGTTATGCTTTAATCCATCCACATACATGACATTATTAGCTTTCACCTTTTCTTTCAGAAAAATAGACCCTTTTCCCTTAATGACAGTAGGAGTATCATTTCCAAATGTAACATTCTTTTCTTTTTCTAAAGCACTATATGCAAGAAGTTTGTTTTTGTCACCTGTCATGTGTTTTGAGCATCCACTATCAATGTACCATTTATTTTCTTCACCTTCTGCAAATAAAGCTATGCTATGATGCTAACTGTAATTCATCCCTTTTCCATGCTTGGAGCTGAAGGAACTGTTCTTTTAGCTGTTTTGTCTGCTATCTATTTCTTCATAGCCCGATTGTTTCTTGTTGTGCTTCATTCAACTTCATTTTGAAGAGTGAAAATTTGTTATAAATGACCTTCTTTGTTTCAATATCTGATGCACTATACTTTCTTCTCTTATGTGAGGGTTTCCTGTCACAACACATTGGACATCTTTACTGGTAAAGAATTCAGCATGAAACATTGTCCATTGAAGAAGAAATTTCTGCGATCATAAAATATTCTAGTTGAATTTACCTGTTGATTGGTGTTTCTTTGAAAGACATTCCTGTTAGTGTTATTTGAATTGAGATGATCATGCTTTACCTATAAAGATTCTTTATTCCCTTGCTGAGTGGCAAAATGTTGTAAACCAGTTGTAACTACTTTTAGATAATTTGGTGCTGAAGCCTGAGAAGATTCTCCGATATATCGAAGACCTGTCTTTATAAGAGGAGAACATTGTACCTTGATAATCTCATCTAAGGTTTCAGATCCTTTAGAAAATCTAAGATTGAGAGTCTTTACTTTTTCAAGTTCTTTTCTTAGACTTACTACTTCACAATTCTAATTTCTCCTTTGCTTCCTTTCTTCAAGCTGATTTTTCAAAATGCTTTCTATGGTTATTTTGCTTTCTGCCATTTGAGTTGAGTGATTTTCATCAAGAAAAAATCATTATCTCTAAAGCATCCATATGTTATATTTTCTTCTCTAGACTCTTTTCTGAATGCCATGAGAAGTCTAAGATCTTGTCTAAGTATTCTCTCTTTTTCCTCACCGTCTCGATAACCCATCACTCCATTTCATGAGTAAGTAACTTTTTTCTAGTGCTAAATCGATTCTGTCTTTCATAGCCTTTCCCTCTTTTTCAGTGTTTCCCTATGAGACATTTAGCAAAGATAATGACCAATCTACCACAAGCAAAACATTTGTATCAGAAGCTACTCGAATCACCCCATACCAAGTCAGAGTTTCTTTACAAAATTTACTCCCATCTTCTTCGAGACATACCCCGATCATTTTGTCTCTTGTACTTCTTTCCCTTTTAAATAAGCTCTAAAGCACTCCGCTTCTTTGACTTCGTATGGTCCTCCTTCATTTCATATGCACAGCATGCCATGAAGTTGCAAACTCACACAAAGAAGATTTTGAAGATCTGCTTTTCTTCAAGAGTAGAAACTTTTGACTCAAATTAAGTTGTTAGTGATCTTAAAACTTTCTCAACCAAAGTAGATTCGGTTATTGTTTCTCCTAGATTTCTCATACGATTTACAATATCATCAAGACGTAAAAAGAAATTGGCAATGCTCTCCTCATTATGCATTTTTAGATTCTCATATTGAATTCTCGAGAGCTTAGAGCTGGCCTCTTTTTACCTTTCGTATCACCTTCATAACTTAGAATTATTTTAATCTGCATATTGTCTTTGTTGTATTCAATCGCATGACTTTAACAAATTCTCGATTCAGCTTAGACTTCAATATATGCATTGATCGTTTTTGCATTTGTTTGCATATTTCTCTTCGTTGATCCGTTGGTACCGCTACCGGATATTGATATCTTGTTTCAACAATAGCCCATACTTCGCACCTGCAGACCGAAGATAGGATCTCATCCTTGTTTTAATATTAAATTGTTTCGCTTGAAGAGCTGAGGCCTCGATAGACGCTATTCCATTCGATTGCTCATTTTGATCATCTTCCTTCAATGCTGTTGTTTTCCCCATGACCTACTCCGATGCGCTGACAATTTGAGAAAAATACCGAGAGAGGGTGAATCGTATTTAGAGCTAATTAAACCTTTTTACTTTTTCTCAAAATTACACTACTTACTCAATCCAAATTTACGCATACACGTGAATGTCCGTAGATCTTACCATGCATTTAATTTTTGCATTTAGATCATTTCCATACGTATATTCATCGAAGTCTTAGAGAGCAAGTGAAGATGCAATAATAAAAATATAAACCATCAAGTATATAAACAACAATAATAATAACAAGATTAAGGTGAAACCCAATCTGGGAGAAAACCACCGTCGTTGAAGACTCTGCTTTTCAATATTTATTATAAGAAAACTTCTTACAATTTTTGTGTCGGTGCGTACTTATACCAAAGACGTAGGCACCACCTGCATAAGGCTACAACCTTCTTCATTTACCAAATTTCTCTCCGGAAGGGAGCTCTAACTCGATTTTAACACCAACTTTTACCGTGTGATACTTCCACTTCTATACGTAAAATTTCAACCTCGCATTTACCAACATTTCATCAATTTCTTCATCGAATTTCGTCGTGTCTTTATCATTTCTTTTTCCGATCGACGTAGAGATTCATCATATCCATAGGTGCATCATCAATTCAAAGGTTTTCTTTAAGGCGTAGTTCAATCATGCGTATATCTCTTAAAGAGATTTATTCATCAACGACCCCTTTGCATGCACACACCGTACTATAATTCTCTCTCTTCTCCTTATATAGTTTTTTTCCTTATCAATACCATGAGTCGAAACAATTCAACCGCTAATGGTATTCCTTTGTCGTGTTTCTCTTAGTTTACCCCACGGTAATCTGACGCCGGACTTGCGCGAAGTTTGGCTTATGGTACCGTGCGCGTATTGGATTGGCTATCGACTTATATGTGGGCCCGGGTCAAAGGTTTATCATATGATAATCATACCAGCATTGGATATTTCTCTAAAGTCTGAAGGGTTAAAGGCATATATGCATATCGCTCGACCTCCGATGCCGAACGTTAACGTGCGATGGCACGCAACAATGGCAGCTTTTCCATGGGTCCACTCTCGCTACGTGCTCATAAATCTTATGGAATCACTCCCCAACTACACGCTCACCGCTTATCCCATAAAGCGGTGCGATATGGGCATCTGTCGTAAATCCACTTGCGGTTTTTAACGAAGATCAACCGTCCAATAAAATTCCCCGCTCCGTACTCCAGGTTCTCCGTTCGCGTATATATATGGACTCGCCCTTCATGTGCAATAAATTAACAAATATCGCTTGGTTCCATACCGCAATTACCAACGACTCATTTTTTTCATAGTGCATGATGTTTAACAGAGATCATGAACGAATTAATTTAATTTTCACATGTAAGCGATATAATAATCCTTCCCCGTATTACAACTATAAATCGATCTTCCCTCGTATTCTCATGTAGACTAAACACCTTCAAATTATACATAAAGAGTGTAGGTTCACACACATTATCTATCATCAAGTCCTTAACGTGAATTTGACCATACAAAGTTCTTCATATGCGCTTACTTCAAAACCGACTTCTCTTTTCCTACCACCTGCCACTCTCTTTGCTGCCTCTCGTTCCCAGTCATTTTGCCTATTGCTTGTAATATGTTGCGCATAGTTTCCATACCATGTTTCATTGTCTCCAAGCCATACACTAACCCTAAGAATCCGAACAGCAATTTTCCAACATATCTCCTCTTTTATACGCCGAATGATCACAACGCTTCTCTATGCATTCTCCTCCGTTCTTCTGCTCGCTGCATGCTCCTTCGTAGCTAATGCCTTTGCCATCAATCACAATATTCCAACAAATTTTTTCTATGAAGGAAGTTTAGCATCACCGATGAATTGCGAGGCTATAAGCAACACCACCGCAATAAGATATTTAAAAAGATGCTACCGAACAAGAACAGATACAAGAACTCTTCAAGAATCTGAGTTGACAGGAGGCAACCTCATTAAGTCGAACACAGCTACTTACAATAAAAATACAGTTCTTTTGCTAAAAAATGTCCAACCCACTCTAATTCGAATTCTCGATCCTTTAAAGATCATTTACATCATAAGATGTTTATCCCCGCCTATATACATTGAATTCTATCTTTGAAACCCTATCCTAACCATATAACATCAGAAGGAATAAATAATGTAAATAATGATAAATTAGTTAATTAGTAATTAATGTTGAAAGGTCATGTCTAATAAGACATGACCTTGAAGAGGCACCCGCGTAGGTATATAAGCAAAATTTCACTTGAAAATATCTAACGACGCATTCATATCTTTATAATATAATATTTGTATCCATAAATAAATGATAAATTAGTTAATCGTGATTGGTCGTAAAGGTCATGTCTAATAAGACATGACCTTTCATGAAGAGGCACCCGCGTAGGTATATAAGCAGGTTTCACTGTAACATTCGATCATCTTATCTCATATCTTTTGTTGGTACATTTTATCCTCATGGATATCCCTATATTCCAAGTGTTTCAGAGTATTTAACTTAAGTAAAGGAACTTTGTTCACTTCATTTGGTATTAGAGAAGTTCGATCTTCCGGCCGCTCATCGCTCGCACAAAGCTACGCTCCTATCTGTGCCTTTGCCATCAAAATCACAACATTGTTGTCGTCAAGCGTTTCGCTACTCGCCTTGGAGAGTTTCTCCATTTCACCAGGAGGCCTTTGGCCGTGTAATTAAAAATTTGAAGAATTTCACCAGTATTTCTGCATTAATTAAAAATTCAAAGAAATTTCTACCTCAAGAGGGCTCTCTTCGTCAAAATTGGTATCTGAAAGGAAAAAAAAAGGTAAATTTAAAAAAAGAAAAGCAAAAGAAATATATATATATAACAAAAAAAAAGAAAAAGGAAAAAAGAGAGATATATATAATGAAGTATATATACGTACATGCATACATAATTTAAAATTAAAAAGAAAAAGAAATAAGGAAGAGTAGGTAAGGTTATTTTGATTATTCTTTCGTTGGTTTACAACCTCGTGGTTTTGGATGCCCATGGTATTTCCGCAAGGTAAAATAAGAAGTAAAGGAATAAAAATCTCTCGTGTGGAATGGCAGGTTTACTTTTTACGTGGAGAACATTAACCGAGTGAAATATGCAATAAGTGGACATATGGCCTATACGTGAATATATGTGAAGAATAATGCTTACTAGGCTGTAACTTTTCAACAAAAAAAAAAAGAGTTAAAAAAAATTCAATTGCATAAAAGCATATATATATATATATATATATATATATATATATATATATATATATATATATATATATATATATATATATATTAATTAATCAATTAAAATTATTTAAAAAAAATTGAAGGAATAATAAATTAGTTAAAAAGAAGAAGAGAAAGTTAGGAAAGTTACCTTAAAAACCCCAAAACTCAATTCAATGCATAAAATGGAATCAATCATGGATGAAAAGGAAATTGAATTGAATGGAAGGAAGAAGGAAGATTTCCGAAAATTATAGTATGTTTGTTCGTACGCTAATTAGAATAAAAGGGTCACTATGGAAAGGAAGTTCTCATATCCACGATCTAATCAAAAGATGCATCATATGCATATGCTCAATGTAAGCACCACTCAAGTGATCCCTAAATCAAATATAATCGAAATGTTCAATTAATGCAAATGAAAAACAACACGACATACAATCTACACCTAAGTATTGGGGAGTATTCCTTGGTTCAAGAATTTACTCATATAAAACATTATTTTGAGAAGAAGAAGGGATATAATCTAGGTTCGCTTCAGATGGAATCACTAGTAATATCTCCCGTCCTAATGCAAAAAAGAAGCTAGCATTCTCCACAAAGAAGAAAATAACGCCTACAAAGACGTCAACTTAAAGCCAAATTTAGTGACACCCGAAGACATTCAAGAAATTTCCAAAAGTAATTTCGAAGAAATTAAAAGGCGATCCACAATATGAAAAAGGAAATTGACAAAATCACAACCGACAAGAATGGAAGAAGTTACCGCCTCAAGGACAACAACAAAAATTGGTAACGCAAATTAAGAAACTGGCATGATGAAGCCGTTGGAAAATAAGCAGCAACAACTTGTTGAAAGAGCTTCACGAAACCAGAAGCAATGTAGAAATTCAAGTTGCAAAGAAAAACTAACATTGATCCAAGAATGTCACAACTCAATAAGAAGACAAAAGAAAGTTACAACGATACAAACTTTGATGTTTCAGTTCAAACGAGAGCATTCTAAGTGAAGGTTTCAGAATCTACTCAATAACATCCTCACCAAAAGAAATCAAATTCAAAAACCAAAAAAGTTCCCTATCGACATCCAAATCAAGGAAAGGCATAACTCAACCGAGCTCTTATCTGCACGTAAACAGCCGATATTATAAAGAATGCTAACGAATCATCCCAAGTTTCCATTCATCGTAAGATTCCACAGAATACTTAGGTTGGTCCGATCCGTTCTCGCAAGCGACGGTTTTGTTTGTCACGCAGAGGATCATATCAACTTGTATCGACAAGGATGATCGCCCTAATATGAGAAGATGTTCGTAGCGTGAAAGAAATCGAGGTTTTTCATTGAAAAGCTTTTGAGGACAAATCTTTTGAGGGAAGGCAATGCAATGAACAAAAAAATGTAAATAAAATGATAAATTAGTTAATTAGTATTAGCCGAAAGGCTGCCCACAGCATGACCCGTGAAGAGGCACCTACGTAGGTAAATAAGAAAGCCTCACTTGTAACATTCAATCATCTATCTCATATCTTTAGAATACAATATTTTTATTCTCATGGATATCTTTGTATTCCAAGTGTTCGGGAGTATTTAACTTAAGAAGGAACTTTGTCTATTTTAAATTATGCAGAGTCAGCTACAAAGACAGCTTGTAAACCTAATGCTAAAGTCCGATAAATAGAATTAACTCTTTAACTCTACTCATAACAACTTTATCTAAACTTGATTACATCATTTCATACCCATATATCCATAAGAATAACTCAAGGATGAGTCTAACCCCATTATGACGATAATGCTTATGTGATGTTGATCTCCCGCAACCAGGAAAACTATTCCCCGTTTTTTAGGCTTTAGGATTCTTTAAGTTTCGAGAGACTTAGACCACTATGAACTCCATAAATTTGAGGTTATTTACAATGAACTAGAATATATATTTCAAAAATCATCACCACGTGCTATCTATAAAATCAACTTCGAACTCAAAATAGTGAAAATACCTCAAGGCCATTTTAAAGCGCATCTGCCGTAGTGCGCATTTTTACCCATTTTCCTTCAAAATTTTGGGTTTTCTCTCACATATTTTGGAGTATTCACTTCGATATAGTTTCCCAGAAGTTTCAAATCAAAACACACGATCTTCCTCCAAAACTTGATAAAGAAAGGGTGAAAATGTTGTTATAGCAGTTCGTAGCACATTTCACTTTTTTGATCTTCAGATGTTACAAATCATTGTAAGGTAGCTTTAACCAAATTTTCTTCAAAATTTGAAACAAAAAGGTGCCAAAACTTCGTAAAAATCATTGGCTTCATCAAACCATCGCCCATGTGGACTAAAAATATAGCTTTCACAAAGTTTATTCTTCATTTTCCATTTGAGTTTGCTTTGAATTTGCTGCCCGCACCTTTGTTTTTTAGTTCATCTTGAGACAGCTTTCTGGGCCAGAAGTTCAAAATATCTCCACTTGACCTCTTAGCTCCCATATCGGCTCTCAAGTGAGTGTTGATCACTCTAACAAATTTTGCTTTAATGGCTAGAACTCTGGCCCATGTAAAAAACCGCTTCGTACCGTTTGGAATCTTAGACCTAGAACTGATTGGGATCTTCCAAACAAATTTTCATTATTTTAAATTATGTTTTCAATGATGTGCTTAACCCTTTTCTTCATCTTAGGCAATCCGTTGTTTTTCCGATGTCAATTTCTCCTCAAGCCTTTTATACTGTCAATTCTTCTTTTTCCTTCATTATCTCCGTTTACCTTCATGCTCTAATCGTTGTGATGAGAGCTCAACGTTAATTCTTTAGGTACTTTGACTATTTCAATAGCTTTCTAACTTTGATATGTTCTTTTAGCTTTTTAGTATGCCTAGTCAAAGGCTCTAGCTTCAAAGACAAAGGCTACATTCTCTACCTTCAAATTCTAGTAGTTTCTTTGTCGATTTCATCTTTTTTTCTTTGTGTTCATCCGTTCCAATAAAAATGTACTTTGTACAATAGGTGACTCTTCTATATCAATCTGCATGTAAGATGTCATCTAAGTTTTCATCAATCGAGCTATCATCCGAACTCCGAAACAATCCGTTTTCCTTCGATGTTATTGCTCGTCACTCTCTGATTTTGCTTATTACTGCCACTTTTTTTTTTTACATCTTTTGACACTTTTAAACCTCTATTTGTAGGAAGGAGTTTCCAGTCATAATCGGTGTCTTCCTGTTTCAGTTTTCAACTGCTTCCTTGGTTTTAAATTTACAAACTCTTTGATTTAGTAACTACTAGCCTATCTAGATTTCATACTGTGGTGCATGATTCTCTTTAATTTTAGGGGTTCCCAGATGGGGTTAGGTTTCCTATTTCAAATCCATTCATAAAATAAAAAGGAAGACCAATCCCCATTATTTTATGAAGCTCATTCAAAACCAATAACTTTATCAAACCAAGCAGAAAACAGATGTCACACGACGATTTGGCTTGGACTTTTTCACCATTTTGGCAAGGTCATGCAAGAATAAAATCTAGTGATATCATACCTATGAAATGCAACAAATATTTTTGAAATGATAAGTAAACTTTATGGTACCGCCTTCACATTTAAAGTATCTTTGAATATTAAATAGCAGCTTTGCATAGTTGTCCTCGACACAACTTCTAGGCATTGCATTGTTCGTGTCCATACTACATATTCGTGTTTCATAACGCTGTCGCATTATTCCATGTCAAACCTAAAATTTAAAACCAGATTCCCGCCCTCTTTGGTATTTCTCTGGCTACGAAGCTATGATCTCTGTGATTGGCACATTTAACATTCCAATTTGGGTGGTGGTTCCAATCAAGCGTAAGGAAACTCTTTGACAACAGTGTGACCACCCCGTAGTTTTTCAAACCGGAGATGCCCCTCATGGTGAATGCCTCCATCACCGTTTGATCTCAACTAAAGCCTTCACATTTTCACAGTGTTCAGCATCTTAGACAATGTCCTCCTCCGTGAACTTTCTTCAGTCCGCCATGCTTCTTGAAAACCTCGTTAGCTTCTCTAGAATCCGTAAAACAATCTTGCTTGATTAATATACAAACAATCTCGCTTGATTAAATGACCAGCCTCGCTGATTAAGATATGAAACAAATTTTACCTCTGATTAAATGAATAGCCTCTCGATTAAGATATGAAACAGCCTCACTTGATTACATGAACAAATTTCACTTGATTAAATGAATAAATTTCGCTTGAGAATGATGAAGGTTTCCTTTGCATAGAACAACCACAAAATTATCTTTTTTAACTGCCGAGTCAACAATTGTGGAAGGTGCAATGAACGATGACTCAATTAGGAAAAAATTCGAATTTTGAGATCCCACCTCATGACTAAATTATGCTTCAATGATATCCTATCATGACTATGATGACCGTAGGATAGGTAAGTACATCGAATCTAATAACTAACTAACTCACCATACCCTATCCTATCATTCCCCAATCGAATCTAATGATTTTGGCTTATTTGACATGACAAATAAGAACCTGACCAGAAGCGCCAGTAGTATTTTCGTAGGTCACACATTTAAAGTAGCAAATATTGGTAGCGCATTTTAATTTTACACTTACAATAAGAACGGTGGATTCCCGGCTAATTGCAAAAATTTAGCCCAAAACTTAATCAATGACCCTTAAATGAAAAATGAATATTCAGACCATGGAATGGACCTCTAAAGACCTATTTAACCACATGATGAACATTAAACCTCTAAAAGCTATGACCTACCCTTAACCAAACTAAAATGACTTTCGTACCCATTTAAGACCACATGATCAAAAACAGAGTCGACATACAATGTTTTGGAAAAAAAAAATTGGGTGATAACAAGTGGTCTGGCTGATACAGGTTCTCAGAAAGACTAAGAACCAAATAGTTCTAATGTTGCTATCCATTTTTCTGAATAAAACGGTAAAAACTTTGAAATTGCCAGCTCTCGTTTCAATGGCCTTCACCCTGCCCAAGCTTGCCGTATTTAGTCATTATTAGCAAAAACATAGAGAAGCTGGAATATATACAATGACATGAACAAACCATCGTATTTAGGAAGAATAATGTTTCAAAACCTCGCTTTATTGATAGGTCCTCCAGCATGGTTTTCCATCCATCTCTACGTATGTGGCACATATTTCCATGAAAATAAATATCTTAAAAGGACCTTCAGTGTTCTCAAACTTACCATGTTCGTCTTCTTCACCCTGCCTCCCATTTTAGCACTTCATCTCGTACCTGAAAAATTTCTTCCTCGATCTTCTTATCAAATGTCCTCTTGATTATGTTTTGAGATTGTTGATTGTTGTCATAAACCTCATTCCTTTTCTCTGCTGCAGCTATCACCGATTAACTTTCCTCTGGATTGCATTTGTTCTCTTTCTAGCCCTTTAAATTAGCTTCATAACAAAATTTCTAGTGATGTAGGAAAAATAGCCTCGCCATAACACCAATTCATATGGTGAAGTTCGATTGACCCTTGAAAGTTAACTCAGCGCCATAAGACATACTTCTCTAACTTCAAATGCCAAGCCTCTTATTCTCCGCAACACCTTTAATGATCTCATGCTTTTGTTAGAAGATTCAGCAAGGCCATTTCGTGGGTCGTATGCGTAGAATGCCCTCGAGAGCATTATGATATCGATGACAGAAATTGATCGTTTCTTAGACTTAAATGCTCGTGCATTATCGCTATAATCTTCATGGGGCAGCCAAAACTAGACAAGATATTATTTTCAAAAAAGAAGCAATTGTTTAATCATTTGCTTGCTCAGTTGGGATTGCTTCAATCCATTTGGTGAAGTACTGGTCAGAAGAATCCAAATGCGTATGCTAACCCGATGATGATGGATGAATTTCCCGAATAAAATCTTGTCCCCACTAATGGAATGGGAAAAGCTTCTATGCAGATAGGCATCAAATGTAAAGGTACAAAGTTTCTTCTTACCTCAAAAAATTTGACATTCACAGATGAAAAGAACCCTTTCTAGACATCCTTAAACATTGTAGGCCAATAATACCCTCATGGCCGTAATTTTGTTCACCGTTACTTTCCGATAATGATGACCTCCACAATATTCTTTGTGGAATTCCTCAATCACTTTATCTACTCTCCTCATGAAGCAAACACCCAGTTGTGTGTACCGCCGTATCCCTTTCCAAACCAATTTTTTTGTCAAATATAAAGTATCTCAAAGATTTCAACTTAACAAACCTTGCTTTGGACTTGTTAAATCAAAGGTGTGCTTTATGGTGTTGTAGGAAACAACTCTCCTTGTACCAATATTAAGTGATATATTTTTCTTTCAATAGGAACTAGTTCCTCTTCATCCTCTCGAAATTTCGATACATTTCGTTGTCCTTGTAGTAACTTCAGCTTATAGTATTCTCTCGATGCAAAAGTAAAACCAGAAATTTTGAGAAATATGGAATGATCAATATTGGTGTCAGGTAGGGCCCTTTTTATCTCCTCAAATGAGTGTCTTTCTTATGCTATCCACTTGATATCAACTCCGTTCTTCAGCATCCTTGTTATGTCCTTCACAATCTAATGTGGCCTAGGGAATAATTCCGCTTATAAATTACCTTTTCCAAGGAAAGATTGAATCTCCTTCCTCACTTTCTGTTGGAAAATCCACCTTTTGGAATTGCATTGACATTGTTTGGATCAATCTTAATCCCATCTTGGAAATATGCCCAAGTAATTTACCCGAAGTTAAAGAAAAATACTTTTGGTGGGATTTAGAGAGATGCCAAACCTTCTCGTATTTCACAGAATTCTTCCCAAGTGTTTCAAGTGATCTTCTCATCCTTGAGAAGATTATGTCATCAAGATACACAACCACCATCTTGTCCTCTTCTCTTCGAAAATGCAATGTCCATTTGCCTTTAAAAGGTGGCTTCCGCATTCACAGACCAATGGCACCTTGGTGTACATGAAAGTACCCCATGGTGTAGTAAAGGTTGTTTTTTCCTAATCATTGTATGTACAAGGATCTACAGGAACCAAACCATCAAGTGATGGACATTCTCTCGAGAACCAACAATAGTTGTAAAATTTATCCATCTTTGGGAGGGGATAATTATCCTTCAGGAAGCTTATTCTAACTTCAGACAAGTTTGGCCTGATTTTCCACTCTTCTTCTTCCTTTAACCGGGAAACTAAATTTGTAAGCCAATTTGAAAATCTGGGATTGGGACAATGATTTTACATCAAAGATCTTTTGACCCTTCTCAATCAATGGCATAACAAGTGGGTTGATCCTCTCAACTTCTCGCTTGAAGGGTTTTTCTTCATTTTTATTTTATGGGAATAAGAGTGTCAATACTGGTGACCATATTCTTTCAAATCAGCATAGTTCCAAGCAAATACATCTATGAATCTTCATCATTTCAACATACTTAAACTTCATATCATCCGAAAGAAACTTTGAAAGCGACCATTTTTTTAAGAAGTAGTACCATAAAACTTTCAACTTCTTCATCATCACTTGTATTTTAGGATTTAAAAAAAAATCATTCGACTGTAAAAAAATTCTAGAATAAGTCCCTTTCGTATGGAATTTTTTTTTAGTTAAAAACTTCGGAATTCGCTTAGATTCAACCAACATGTTTTGCTGATCTACTTCAGACATTTTCAAACTCTTCTTCAGCTCAATAAAGTTTTTTCACCCGTTTTCGATCATCCTCAAAAACTTGCCAATGAGTAATATTATCAGGAATAGATGGCCTATGGTGGACCTCAACCTCATACTTTTCCTATGGGAGTGCATAGAATAATGAAATACTGCAGAAGACAAGAAGAGAATCACACGGAGTTTGTTCTCTAGTTTTGACTATGAATGAATAGGCTTGAAAATTTTCTAACATGTCCAAAACTAAATTCCTATATGCTCTCATCCTCAGGTCTTTTTGATGATAAACACCCTCAACCTATTTGATGACTAATTCTGAATCTTCAAAAATAAATAAGTTGAGCATTCATTCTTTCTAAAACTTCTAGACCCAAAATCAAGGATTCATATTTAGCCATGTTGTTCGTGCAATCAAAGTTCATTATAGAAAGAACTACTCTCATCACTTGGATTTCTAATCCAAATCCCCGATCCTGCTCCTTCTCTGCATGTTGATCCATCAAAATGCAATGACCACCAATCTCTTCCTCTGCCGCTGACTTCATGCTAACTTTCTATTTGCTAATTTTCGTACCGTCGAATTTCGTAACTCCATTTTCTTTCCTCTCTTCCGCTTCATTATTCAACTCATTGAAAAGAATAACAAGTAACCAATATCAGTATCAAGAGCATAAATTTAGAAAAGCCAGTTTATCTTTATACTACCATGTAGCTATTCTTGTCTCTTGATAATCTTCTTGCTTTTCCCAAAGATACCAGAGTATAAGTAAGATCCATATGCATTGTAATTTTAATTTTGCTGCCCATGACAACAACACACAACTTTTGAATGGCCTCAATACAATGTCCAAGACTATAGTCTTAGCAAGAACTGTGATCGTGACTCCAACAACAAAATCCTTGATTAAACTAATGCATTGAACCTTTTAATCAAAAGAAAACAATATTTATATGGTTTACATTTAACCTCATTCTTTTTCCATGATTACTGGCAAGATCGTAGCTTCCTGAATCCAACATAGCATTGTGAAATGTCATATCGTGATACTGCTAAGGCTCATATAAAAGATATCTCTCATTCTTGTTCACTCCTTCTAGTCTTGGATCCAAGAGGTTATTTTCGATCTTTAATACATTCAAGATATCGCAGCTCTCGGTTGTGAGTTGTGAAATTTAACAATCTTGCTTCATATCACTTACCTTGAGAATCTCACCAAAAGGGATCGATATTTTTATTTTATAAATTTCATTTCTTTAAAGATTGGTGCTGTATAAATAGATTTTTTAGTTTTCGAGAGAGTAAACAAAGTAGTGCATCCTTCTACCTTCATGTTGTCTGAAGTATCCTTCTTGCCACTTCTAAAACTTTAAAATCTTTCTTAGGTTGTGTTTTATTTGGAATGATAGGCATATTTCCTATTTCGATTATATTAAAGCCAGATTCAAAAATAGCATTTTGATGTCTCCTTTTAAATAGTCCTTCATGTTTCCTCTTCATGATTGTTTTGATTCCATTGACTAGGCTCTTCTTTTTTGTCAGAAAATTCTGGAGATTTTCTGTATCAAAAATAATGAATAGACCTTAGGAACTTCAAGGTCATCTTTCATCAACTGCTCTACCAAAGGGGTCTCACTAGAGGTAGATATACATGGATTCTTTATTCTCCTTGGTCTTAGTTGATTTGGGGTCTCCAAACTCCAGGTCTCTAAATTGAGGGTTCATATGTTGTGCAGTATGAGCATAGGTATTCCCAAGGGCTAACCTATCCATCAACTTTTCCACGTTTTCATCGCTTTTCATTGAATCCATTTTATCCCTTTGTAGGTAGAGGATGAAGGCTTTCTTCTTCTAACTTAACTCCCACCAATTTTTACTTTTAGTTTAAGCATTTCCAGCAACTTCATCTTCACCGCATTCTATTTTGTGATTTCAAAGGGGATTCTCTTTCTCTCAAAAATATAGGAAAACTATAGTCAAAAGTCAGATACCTGCATTTGAGCCAAGTTTGTATTAAACAGCAGGAATATAACGAACACTACAAACCTTTAGTGTGCTGGATAGTTTCACTGCCACTGCCTTCAAAGTACATATCTAAGAGGGTCAACGGATTAGTTCTATTTCCCCATTTCTTTAAGAAACATCTTCAAATTCATTCCAATTATGAATACTTATAGGGAGAAGAGCTTTATACCACTTCCTAACCTCACTCAAAGAGAACTCGAGCAAAAACTCACTCAATAACCACCATGATCAACCTCCTGCCTATGTTAAATTGATCCACATGATCCTCCGTTGTAATGTTCTCACACTTCCCTGCAGTTTTAATGCATTGAGAAGGTGATATTCACAGGGAGGCTCATAAGACAATAACAAGAACAAGAGGTGTTGGAGCCCAGAAAAGAGGGATTTCAAATGGCATAAATACAGTAGTTTAGGACGGCGAAATAGTGGATGACAACCGTTTAGTGAGGAGGATTGTTCGGCCTTTCAGGCTACTAACAATTATCTACTAGTAAGAGGTAAACCAGTCTTACTTTTCAATAATAATCAAAAGATCAGCTCTTTTTAATTTATCTAAAGACTCTTTTTTCCAATAAATAACCTCAAGTAACAACTTCCAAAAATTTTTATCTTCGTTGCAGCACGAGTTCAAGTCATGAATTCATGTGAACAAGAAAACACAAATTTCTGCTTTTCATAGAAGGGAAGTCAAAGGACCAAATGATGAATTTAGCAATATAAGCAACACCACCCAGAATAAGATATTTAAAAAGGAAAGCATTTAACAAGAATATACAAGAACTCTTCATGAATCCTTGAGTTAAGCAGAAAACTTTGTGGCTGTTGAACACAATTACTTACAGCAATTACACCTTTTGCTAAAAACATTCAACCCACTCTATCCTAATTTCTTGATCCTTTATAGATCATTTACATCATAAGATAAGTTTATCCTCAAGCATACATCGAATTGCCATTCTGATATCTAACCTAAACCTATATAAATATGTATGTATACAAAGACAAGCAGTAAACCTGTCAGAGTCCTATTACAAATATAGAGACCAACTTTTAACTGCCTATAACAATTTATTCAAATCGATTACATCATTTGCCACCTATATCTCCATATGCCAAATCCTTGAAGATGAGCTCCAACCCGTTATGACCATAATGCCGATGATGTTGATCTCCTGTAAACTAGGAAATTGTTCCCCGTTTTTAAAGGATCTTTTAAGTTCTTGAGACACCTACCACTATGAACCCATAACTTTGAAGCTATTTGTTGCCGGAACTAGAATAGGAATGTGTCCAAAATCATCCTACTGTCACTGTATAAAATCAACTTTGAACTTCCTAAAATAGTGAAAAATGCACTTTCGCGCTAATAAAATAAATATGGTTTCAGGAAGCAGTTATAGCGCATTTTTTGGCCTTGTATTTCTTAAAATTTGTTTCTTTCCTCTGTGGTTGTTTTTATATTCACTTGACATATTTCTTCTAGAAGTTTCAACAAAAAACACGATCTTCCCTCCAAAACTGATATTAGGTAGAAAGTTATATAGTGGGGCTTAAGAAGGATTTAAATTTTTTTGAAACCGTAAAAGCATAAACTCATTGTGAAATTTAACCAATTTTCTAGAATTGAATAAAAAGGTGCTAAACTTCGTAAAATCATTGGTTTAATTAAAAACATCACTATATGGACTAAAACATAACTTGGCAAGTTTATCTTTCATTTTCCATTTGAGCTTTTGAATTTGTCATTTTGTAACCTTTTTGTTTTTAGCTCATTCAGATAGTTCCACAATCTACCCACTTGACCTCTTAGTCTTCATTAGACGTTCTGGCGAGTGTTGATCACTCTAACAAATTTTGTTTTTTAATGTATTTGAATCATGAAGGTAGAAAATCAAGTCACACGTTGAGAATAAAAGAAGATGATACTTAGTGAAATGAAGTCGCCTTCACTAAGGGCCCAGTAAAATCCTTCACAAGTCTATTTTTTAGATTCATGCCTGCTGTGCATATGCTTATAATAATAATTAAATCAATTATATTCTTGAAGTATGCAACATGTCGGTAAAAATAGATGAGACCTCATTTAGGACCCAAAGGCTTTAAGAATTTACCTCCAAAGAGGGAAGCTGCAACATATTTTCATTCTTAATAGTATTTTAACGTATAAAACAGTTTTACTCTCTATGACTAAATGGAGTCATGAGGTGACTCATAACTGATGGTATGAATCATAATTTAGGCTGATAAGAACATGTGGTTGTCGCTGCACTTAAAAGGTAAGTTTATGGTTAACTGACAGAGAAAGGGAGTTGTGCTCCCCGTTTGTTTTAGTTGAACTAGTTGACTAGTTAATCATTATGACCCACCGTATATAGAGGGAGGAATAAATAATATTTATCCATTAAAAAATTAACTCATTAGCTAACCTAAGAATACCTCTAATTCAATATGTTGCATGACTAAATTGTGGAGACCATGTAAAGATACATGAAAGGGTGAGGAAGTTATCACTTGGAGGATTAGTTTTCTGTGTGACTGTATCAATGGAGGAATTGTCCACATACACTGTTAGCTTCAAGCCAAGGGATACCCAACTGGATCTCTACAGGCAGCCATGATTGCGCAATAGGCAAGGCGTGCATGAAATGAGCTTAACCTAGACTTGTTTCCAAACCTAGTGATTAGTATTCGATGAGAAAATTATACCATGTGAGAGCATTGTACTTTGTTGGTTACATTTCTCCATTATAATACACAATAGCCATGGGTTTTCAGCTATATTTTCCCCATACACATGCACTGTTAATGTGTACTGAATTAAGGTGAGATTGCTTCTATATTTCCATGTATACCTAATTAGAAGAAGGTATATGGCATGCATCAATTGATGGGGGGAAGGATCTGCTAATCTTCATTATTGCTGGATTATTCACCAATTTCTTGCCATTTTTGCACTATAAGATTAATTGTTTATGTCTATTTATTTATAAAACTTATTTCACAGTCTCACATTGTGAAATTTTATTATCTCATCTTTCAAGGTGAAAGGCAGACTGCAGTCTTTGCAATGCAATCTCCATTTAAAAATAATTTTGTTTTCAAGTATAGACTTGGGGCTGAGAGAGCTTGATTAAATTTAACTTTGCAGGTTGGTTTTCTGGTGCTGTTGAAGATGGCCCTTTCAATTGTCATACCTAATATGCCTTGTTACCAATTGTGTTGTGTCAGAAGGACTGGAGAAGCAAGAAAGAAGGAGAATGGCTCCATGAGCTCCAGATATGGATGTCCAAAGCTCACTGAGTGCTTTGGTCAATAAAGGCAAAGAAGATCACAAATGGTCAAGGGATCCTGTTGGAGATGCCATGATCATATTGTATCCAGCCCAAGGGAAAGGCTACTCATATTTAATGCAGCCATGACTTAGTCTCCACAGTAAGAGTGACTGGAAGAGTCATGCTCAAAGATAAGCCTGGGGAACATCAAGATGATAATAAGCTGCAGACGCCAAGACGCTGTTCACTCATCGTGATGAACCAAAGGCAGAGTTACCTGTCATTGAAGGAGGATGGTGGTCACCCGTTCTCCCTGGCTTCCCAAGGCTTGGCATCACAGCATCATGACAGTGTCACCAGGCCTGAGAAGCCGCCGGGATGGGAGCAATGCCCCATGATCCTCAGTGTGAAAGATAAGAGGACTGCCTGAGATGGATCTTCACCAAAGGGAGCCACGGTGAGGCACCTGCGCCAGGCCCAGGCAGGGGCAGCAAGCAAAGAAATCCCCCTGTCCCTGCTAAGGGTACAGGATATGGCTAGTGACACACCCCATGACTGCCATTATGCTGCACAACTGTCCTGGGGCAGAATAACAACAAGCATGTGGGTGGACCGTGATGGATGTTTCTTTGCCTGCAGCTTCCAGCTGACTTCACCCATCGTGATGCTTACCGCGTGCATGGACTTGTGTGGTCCCGGATTGCTGAGCTTGCTCTGCAGACCAGAGACTGAGCGTCTTCATCCTGATGGACAAGATTTGGGTATGCATGACTTGAAAGATGGGCGATGACTGCAGATGACAGGCATACCCATCTGCACCAGATCTCAGAGAGTCTGTGAATCTTCAGCTTGAAGATGCCATGGCTGCACCAGGGACTAAGAAGAACCCATTTCAAGAGGTACAAGTGTTGGAGGATAAGGGTTATGATGTATTCAATGAAGAGTGCTTCCTGCGCAAAGAAGATCATACAGAGAGACCCAGATAGGGGCCCAACCCACTTAATGCTGGCAGGTGATGACCACAGCTACAGGCGCAAGCACATAAGGAGTTCTCTCTCTCCCGATGATATAAAGCATCCATACATAGAAGATTGTGTCATTCCCCACCATGGAGTTTGGAAGATTCTGCAGAGCTTACCCATCACATAAAAAATCTTGCCAGCCTACATCAAAGGCAAGGGGTGTACTTTAGGGAAGTATGTGAAAGCGCACTCTTCACTATAGTTGATGGCTTGCTACCAACATCCTTGATAGTCACAACAATGTAGGTCCTTTCTCAAATGCTTCCTATTTAAAGAAAGCAAAAAGTATTATGTGATCTTTGTTGGATGATTTTCTGAAAATAGATCTTCATGCAGAAGATGATATTCATACAAGTTCTGTAGAGTTGAAGCACCGTCTAGGAAGAGTTTGGAAGAAGGTGATTGTTTCAAGGAGGATGAGACTGCAGTAATCTATCCAAGTTGACTCAGCGTGAGCCCTTGTAACAAGGCATGGATTTAGAGTGAGCTCATCGCACCCCACAACCCTACCAGCAGGGTGGTCGCAGCCAAGAACAACAATCGTGGTGCCAACGGCGATGTCAGCATGATCGTGGCCTACCCCTTCACTTAGGCTGGAGGCATAAATACAAGAAGAGATAAAAGAACTGCCATCCCCACAAGGTTCTGTAAGGAGTACACCGGGAGGGAGGCTTATTCTGCAAGAGGCCCACATTTCCCCATTTCATGATTTTCTTGATCTCCCTGCCTACATGCATGTGACGAAGGATGCGAGAAGGAAGCTCGATCCAACCGGCCGGGTCGGGAACATTTGGTACACCGATACACCCGACAACTATCGGTGATAGAAGCATGCTCTAAGACCGTTGTGCGACGGATATGTACCTGTGAGGGTGTCACGTGTTCGCTGAGAGGAGCTACACTTTACGCATGAGGAGTCATAGTTCCATGAGGAGCTTCCGGATGATCAGCCACAAGAGGAGGTCTGAAAGAGGTAGAAACCACCAGCAGCGCCAACCATCGCAGGGCGACACGATGGCAAGCCGAGCGATCAAGCCCGGGATGCAGAGAAGGTTGCAGGGATCACCCGTTTTCAAGACAAATAGCAGCAGACAGTAGTGATAAATACCTATCGGCACACCGGAGGACATGGCTCTTATGAGTCAATGTGTTGTGACAGAGCTGTCCCCTTTTGAGGAAGCTGTAGTGTGAACCCGCATGCTGATGCCATGATCGAAGAATATGATTCACCACTGCAGCTCAGGCAAAGGGAGATTGTCCCGGCAGACCCGGCGGGGGTGCACCACGGAGGTCGCGTGATCTACAAGGGGGAAGGTGCGCCGACGGGGAGGTGGGAGGGCACAGACAGATTTGTCGCTTGCAGCCTCTCACATCGAGGGGACGACCATGAGGAGACCCTTGCACTGCCGGTGCAGGTACTCTTCCAGCACGGACACGGACCCTTGCCCCCCGGCGCGCAGATGGGTGGGCATATCTACCGCGTGATGTGAAGACCGCGTTCCCCACGGAGCGGCTGAGGAGGAGGTGTGCACACAGAGCAGCCCGAAGAAGGAGATCTTTCAGCAGCGAGTCGCATGTGTGCCGACTCAAGAGAGCATCAGACGGCCGAGCAGCACCCTGGTTATACACTCTGAGGGGACAGCCTACTTCACCGGGCTTGATTCTCCAAGAGGAGGCGATCCAAACCTCGGTACTCGCATTGTGGTGGAGGTAGGCCGTTGACGTCATCGGGACCAAAGTATTGACCATTTGACCGCGACGCAGCGGGGCTGATACTTTCATGCAAGGAGGATCTTGCACGAGAGTTTGAGACGAAGGACCGAAGATCTTCATTATTTCCGTGTAGATTGGAGATTTATAAAGCAGTGAGGACCGTTTTACTATCGTGTGGCGTTCGGAGATTCGGAGAGACCAACATGCAAGGCTGCAAGCTCGCCTTCATACCCTCTTCCCTGTGTCATAAGGATAAGCACTTGGAGAGTGTAGATGCCACCGCCACTGGCTGTTGGAATGGGTCGTTGACATCCGGGTCACCGACCCGATATATGCTATGCAAATAACCGCCGCAAGTTGCACAGGTTTTACCAAGCTCTTTTTCAATGGCGGGAAAGCATGTATTGCACTATATCGAGGCACATCGTGATGGCGGCCTGCGTACAAGACAGAGGATGGAGTGAAGTCGCTTCTGCCACGGTGATGCAGATTGGGGCAGGGAGTCCAACGACCCAAGACTTCGGGAGGAGCGCATTGTCGGCCAGAGTTTCCGGCATGTAGGAAGTGTAGATCCGTGAAGGACGGCCCAGCTATAAGTCAAGGCACATAAGAAGAAGTTTGGCCGCATGCGAGGATGGTCGATGAGGAAGATCCTGAGGTCATTCAGTTGCATTTGGAGTCGACAGATTCCTACCCATGGATAGTAACTAAGAATGATCGTTTCCCGCTAATCCATTATTTTATGATAGGTCCAAACATATCGACATCGGGGTAAATTACCCGCCATCAGAGATTGTGTTCCGTTTTCTTATGATCATGATGCTTTCATATGTTCCCAATTTTAGAGGATCAAAGATGCTCAATATCCTACCAAGGCGCCTACCCAGGAGCAAGCCCATCCGCGCAGGCAGGATAGGGGTTGCGTATAATCCATATCTTGCCGAGAGGGAGTGTTGAGAATGCGTGCAGACAGAGTGAGTTTAGTAGGGTCAGGCTCCGCCTTCACTTGCGGGGTTCACAGTGTGTGTCCGGCGCAAAGTCTATTTTTACTCGTTGTCTATTTTTAGATGAGCACGAAGGGCATCTGGGGAATCTCCGGGCCGAGGATTTCGTTGCGTTGCGTCGGTAAAAGGAGGAGACCCTATTTTTAGACCCAAAGGATGTGACCCATCCTTTAAAGAAGTCAAATGATTATTTACCCTTAATAATATTTTGACTATAAACAAAGTAGCTTACTCTTCTTTAAAGGATTTGCTTGAGTCATGGAGGACTCATGGAATCAAGAAGGAATCACGTGTTCCTAGGGCTTTGATACCCCATGGTTGAGCCTAGACTTCAGCGACAAGGGTTTTGAGGAGTTGACCATTGTATAGTGGAGTTGTGTTCGTTTGTTTTTAGCTGAACTAGTTGACCAGTTAACTAATAATCAACTCAGATATGAGGATAATTTAAATAAGATGAATTCACCAAACATTAACTCATTATTCAACTCAAGAACACTTCATTTCACTACAAGCATGATCGCCCCTATGGAGATCAAAGAAGATAGATAAGTGGTGAGTAAAGCTATCAACAGGATTAGCCTGCATGGGATTTGCATTGAACACTGGAGGACCATAACTATGACATCATATAGTCAAGCCATGACCAACTTGATCTCTTTAGACAGGCTAAAAGCATGATCATACAATAGAGTGGGCAGAAGAAGTTAGCAGCAGAGTTTGAATCCAGATTCTGTTCCAAAACCCAGTTAGATTGTGTGTGACTTCTATGAGAAAGTACCTAGCATTGTGAGAGTAATTTGGCATTTGCTTGGTTATGTATACTCTCTCCATTATAATATACACAATAGCCGCGGGTTTTCAGCCATAGGCTTTTCCATATACCAGTTAATAAAGGTGATTAACTTGATGTGAGATTATTTCTGCTATTTCACGTGACAATTAATTGCAATAAGTGTTATGTGTTATGCATGTGTGAATTCAAATTGATATGATCTGTTAACTACTTAATAAGTAGATTTATTCAGCTAATTTCCTTTTACCATGCACCGTTTGGAATCTCAGGACTCAGAAACTATTTGACCTTCCAATAGCCTTCATTCTCTTTGGAATTATGTTTTCTCAATGATGTGCTTTCTAACCCTTTCTTCATTCAGCACCCTTGTTTGTTGATGCTTCATTCTCCCCAAACCTTTACATCACACTTTTTCCTTTATTTATCTTTGTTTGTATTTTGATGCTCTACTACTAGGGGTGATGAGAGGTCAATCCACTTTAGGTACTTGACTATTTTAGTAGCTTCTCGGACCTCCTTAATATGTTCTTTGAGCTTTTTCATATGCCTGAATAAAGGTTTCAAGTTTGTTAGCAAAGGCTGTATCTTCACCTTCAAATTCTAGTTTTTGCTAACCCATCAAGCTCTTAACTTTAAAAATTAGGGACTTCATTTACTGCTTCTGCAAAGCTGTATCCAGAAAATCTGCTACACGACAAAATACCTCTTAAAATGGTTCAAATTTTCACCCAAGATGTACTCTTATGTCACCAGACACCTTCTTTGCAGGTTCTTCAAGAAAGCATGCCAGATATACACATACCATCTCTCAGGCAGTTCTGCCGAGAAATAGTGGCAAGACGTTAGCATTTTCTATTTACGAACTCTCTATTGCAGATGTTGAAAAGACAAGATCCGCACTACTGCGCCATTGAAAAAATGACCATCTAGAAGTAAAGTGCTCATACTTCCAATACCACCTCACAAGACTCAGAATCCATCTGTTGGACGACGGTTTCAAGTCTTCCCTTATACTAAGCATAGAAACGATCATGGCTTTTCATGGTCGTCAACATATTCTCGAAGATGGCCATTATGGCGGCTCTCAGTGTTGAAGAAGGCTATCATGTGAAAAGCTATTACTAAACTCCTTCTTGAACGAGTGTGGGTGCACTTTGGGATCCTGCACACCACTGGCATCAGATCAAGACAATAGGTTCCTCACACTGTCCAACCTCTAGTCAATGTCGGACACCAAGCTCACCAAGTCCACAAACTTTCCATCCTCAGTCAGGTGTCAAAATATGTTTACCAAACAAGATGATTGCATACATTATGCGCATGTACAATTCAAAGTATCCATTTATTAAGTGGATGAGAGCCTCCCTATAATAATGTTATAACCGTTCTGGCACCAACCAGTCACAAACCTTTCTGGGTCAGATTCAGCTACTATGTCCTGGCCAGTTATTGCCATTTGTGGTTACCAAAGCACTGCTCATGTTCAGTCAAATAACATCGAAAGCCATTCTATCATATCTACAAATAAAGTTCGTGACATCAGATGAGCTAATACTAAGTACAAGTAACGACATGACTAACTTCTGGGTGTCACACAACCCTCTGTTATTTTAATTGTATGGGGGGTTTACATTTATATGGTTACCACTAGACTCACCTGCAGAAGTTTTCTCATTACCTATGGGGTCGGACACCATCACCAAGGCTATAGGAACAATGCATTCTGAGCTTAGTATTCACCATTCCTTGCTCTTAATTTTATTTAAATGTGGCTGCCTGTCCCTACTTCCCACCCCACTGACACCATTGCATAAAAATTCGCCACTAACATATTTAAACTACCAGATAGTACTGCATATGCAAATCAAGAACACTCACCAACATAGCATCTAACCGTATCAGTTGTCAAAGTCACAATCCCCACACAATTCAAGGCAAGTGGTTCACCAGGACCAAGTTCATGAAAAGCCTTCATCTTCATGAGAACTCAACGCAATGGGGACCATTGCTTTCCATGGGGGAGGAACGCCTAGGATACGGTGGCCACTCGCCATTCCACTCTGGGCCCCATCATCATCTTCATTTTTTCATTTTTTAAAAATAACTACTATTTTTAGCATTTTTCTGTCTAACTTCCTGAGCGTTTTATGCCATAAACGACATTTTGGGAAAAACTATGAAATTATGTCATACTGATGTTTCTCATATTTAAAGTTTGTAGAAATGGAATGATATTTCAATTATAAAAGGGTAAATGCTAAAATATAGACTATGGTTAAAAAGATGGCCTCTCTCAGCAGCTTTGAACACCACTACCTAAACAGTGTCCATGGGTTTTCTGTACTTCATCCCCAGTTTGGGGTTTCTTGGATGCTTAGGCTTCCACTATTGAGCAGACAATAACAGGCCTTGGGAGCCTCATTTAACACATTTCGTATGTTCGTAGCGGCCACATCTCTTCTCGCAGATAATCTATCGCCGTCCTAGCTAGTTTATTTTCATTCCGTCTATAAGCAAATTTCAGTTCTTTGATATTAATGAAATGAAGTGTTTATTTGCACTCCATCTTAGCATTTATGGTTATATGTGTATTCTCTTATGTCTTATAAATCCGAATCAATTAGCAGGTTTTCCTTCAATCATTCTATCAAATGTACATGTTCAAGGGAGTTATTGAGCCACTTCCTGCAGTGCAGATCCACCACACGTGCGGGTAGAGACATAACTGCAGATGTGATTTTCCAACTCCCAAGTATCTGGAAGCTCCAACTTCACCCACCACCATGTGCCGCTAAATATCTATTAATCAACATTTTTTTCTTTTATGCCTATATAAACATCCCTCTTTTCACAGAGTCTTATCAATCCCCCTCATGTATCCTCCACACTGCCACGTAATTACTGTCCTTATCCACTCACCGTCTCTAATGCATCTTCCTCATTGTCTCCTTGAACCCGAAATCCATTTCGTCATCTTCTTAATATCATACCATCCAATTCTCCTGATTGATTGCTGGAATGAGAAAATTATATGCAAATCCCGCTCAAAGTTACAAAATATTTTACTATTTTTTTCTTCACATCGCACCTGGTTTGAATATGTCTTGACATTCTGTCAATATGTACAAGTAAGTTATGGATATAAATGATTTGTTAGTTCATGGAAGTTTGAGTTAAATGCTTTAAAATCTAAGCTTCTTTATTATGACACCATGGAGAAGAAAAATTGCATAACAATCTCAGGTAGATTATATATTATCATCTGATTTGTTTTGTATATGAATATGTTTCTGTAATTGTGGTGGATTTCTATTTTTCTATTCCAAGAACTCTCACGATTATTTGAACTAATGTTAACGAATACTGAAATCTATGTCATTCATCAAAGTTGAGGGAAGACTTTCAATATAGTCTAATGTGGAAATTTACCATACCCATGTTATTCAAGTGGGTTGATTAGAATTTTTGATTACACATTTGGGCTGTCATAAAATTTCATTTCGCTTAATGTAGAATCTAGGAACATACCATCAAAGAACTTAAGGAAGGGAACATAAACAAAGAACAAGGAGCCACATAAAGTCTAATCCGCATGTTTTGGTTCTTTCAATCCACCACAATGTATCGGTGTGTTTTTCCTTGGAACTCCCTAATTTGGGTATTATTTATTGTTATTTTTCTATTTAAATGATATGTAAATTATGTTCTAATTTTTTGTTTTGTCACAAAATGTGGATTTAAAAGATTCTACTATCATAAATCACTACCAATCAATTACAAAAATAATTTCTAGGAGAATCCACATCCAATAACAAAATACCTTATGTAGAATTATGTTTGATCATTTAAATATCTATATATTTCTGTTTTTGCAAAGAATTGAGTGATAAATTTTTCACAAGCTATTGGATCTCTACTATTTAAATGTGTATTTGAATGTATAAATGGATTTAGTATCCTCAAAACTCCAAGGACACTTGAATTTCGTGTTATAGAGTCAGATACTGTCTGAAAATTCTCCACCGAATTTTGGACAAGGTCACAAACGTCCGATAAGTAAATACCCGCGATGATTTTGGTACAAATTTTTCATTTTGATAACAATTACTCTATAATTATATTGCAAGGAATGTCTTTTAAGCACACCCATCTAGGTTTTTAACATTTTATTTTGTTCTTCTCCCTATTCCGGTGTGTTCAATAATGGCAAATTTTGGTTACAAGAAATTCTGTGGACACTAAGAAAATATCTAGCTCTTCCTCCTTTCAGGCTCCAACCCAAACCTAAAATCATTTTACCTAATGAGATTATTTGTGCCGCCCTCCTTAGAATTGGAAATGGATAATCATGTCTCATGTTACTTGAAGCTAAGATACAAGAACTTTCCTACCAACCTATTGAAGAGCTGTGGGAGGAATAGACATAGTTTCTTGTGTTGATAGAGTCTGTCTTACATCCTTACATTAATTTTTCCTGTATCCGTGTTACAAGGCACACATGTTCAAGAATGAATCCATCAATGAAGACTGTTGAAATAGTTTCTCTAACACTAGAGCAAATTTCTTATATGAAATTTTTCTGGAGAAATTTCAGATGTGGCATCATGCCTTCCGTGGTCACCCTGCCCAGGTCCTCTCAGTATTACCCAACCAGCCTCCTCTCAAACTCAAGACATCTAGACGACATCATCGGAGAAGGTATCGGGTCCATCTCAATGACTGAGATATTGTGGTATATTCTTCCTCCTCATTCTCTACCTACCATTTCGTCTTATGGATTCTCACATATCTCCTATTGCCCTTTATTCTTCATCTTCCCCGTATTTTCTTATCTTTTATGTACTATTAATTCATTGATGGTTTTTTTATGCTTTGGAGTAGATTAGGGCGTCCTATACTTTGTATTTAAACTTCCTAATTCCAAATATAAAGTCAGTTTTGTCTTTAATGCCTTAAATTTGTACCGACCTAAACCATTAGTGTAAGTGTTTTATGCTAATGGATAAAATTTTAACTTCAATTAAAATATGAAGATGTAAAATTTTGTCAAATTTCCAAAAAATAACATGTTACAATTTTACAGTCGTTAAAAGACACACCAACAATATCATGGTTTCCATCCAGTTAAGAATGCTATCTTCTTTCATGCACGTCTAAAATGAATGATTGTACATTCTAGACATGGAAATAACGTGGATTAGATACTATTAAATTAAAAGTATTCGAAGTCCCTAAATATTGCTCAGTGCGTGTTAGATTTACAAAGACAGCATACTTTAACCTTTACACTGAAAATAAATTAACGCGTTTCCTCAATATTTCGAAATTTGTTGAATTATTATAAGAAATGTTCTATTACAATTTGTAATAGTTTCTAATAAGACATTGCATTCATAAATAAATTATGAAAATTGATCCAAAAATATTTGAAGACTCTGGGTGATGTGACACGAAAATGCTTTAATTGCTTTTGTTAAAGGAAGAAATGAATTTGCCATTAAAAGAGAGCTTGAAGTTAAGGTAGATCGATCTTAGCAACAGAAAAATATGCTATAGCAAATTCATATTAAATTGATTAATAACATAGTGATTTATAACAAAATGCCATTATAGATAAATTTTTAATAAATATTCATATAGGCTGAAATTGTAAAGTATTAAAAAAGTTTAAAAATGTTAATTTTTATGTTGGGATATAAAAAAGATATTTTTAGTGTGTCGTGGAATTCTCTCCATTAACTTAAAAAATTATTAATTAATTGGGATATATAAATGACATTTCAATATAATTTTTTTTTCTAAATGGCATTGTTTTGTTGTTGCATGATATATGCAATTTTATTTTTTTATTTTAATTAAGCTATATTTAAATTAAATACAGTACTAAGTATTATGTAGCCCCTTGCTTTCATCTTTAATTTTTGCATAAAGACTTAAAATATGGTGGGAAGTAATCGATGGTAAATATGTTATTTAAGTGAGTATGAGCTATTTCAGAGGATAATTTTTTTCGATTAAAAAACTCACTACATGCTAAATTAATAATGGTTAACATACAAATCTATTTAGAGTCTTATATCGACAATGACTAGTAATGATTTTAAAGTATATTTAAATTTAACACAAGATATAGAAACTTAATATTTATAATAAACTTACAATATAACTACGTATTCTAACATGGATATTCACTCTAACTTTACCATAGATATTATTAACTTGTAAATATTCTTTTGTTACAATAATAATTAGATCTATCTTAACTCTAAATCTACCAAGGGTTGAGCATCCATGTCACTTTCATTCCAAAAAATTGATCCCCCAAATGTTTAGGATTCAAACTTATAATAAATTCGCTAATTAATAATTATAATTAAAAACCGTGTTCAAAAATAAACATCTCTACAAAATTCATAATAAAAATTTAATTTTAAACTCATTACCAAGTCGTAAGTAAAATTAGTAATGAACTCTCTTATTTATGCATGTACAAAACTCACACATAATCGTTATTATAATCTTTTTTCAAAGTGAAAAATGACTCGAATAGATGTTGTAGCAGCTTTTTAAAAGTAAATATTTCTTTCCAATGCTCATAAATCATCGCCCCAAAACTTCTAACCAAACTTAAAAATCAAAGATCGTCATATATATAACTTAGCTCATAATATATATAACCTATATGTGTTTTTACCAAAAATTGAACCCGAATCAATCTCGGAATCAAACGCAAAAGGATGACGAAATAAACGCAGGCATTGTTGGCCAAGTTTTGAGAAAATAGAAAATTTATCTTTCAAATCTAATTTACTATTAAAAGAGTAAAAATAAAAGCGCACGAATAAGGAAACCCATTCTCGATAGATATGTGCATACATCAACGAAGAAGTTTCTTTTATGATCGTTCCGATTAACGTCCGGCCAAGATTCGACTCAAGCGCTACAAATGAAAGACCCTAGATACCATCTCGTAAACTACACATAAACATCTAAACCCCACCGCACTAGAGGGAAGAGATAAAGAATTAGACAACTTCACAATGTTCTAATGAGCATCTTATGTGTAGAGTTTATATATAAATTGCTAAATATAATACAAATTTGGAGAGAACGAGATATAGCAACTTCAACATGTTATGCAATCCCGCAATTTCGAGACAAGGACAAAGGAGAAGTGTTAAGTTAGGACACAATATGGAAAAATATTAATTCATATATCCTGACAAGCACGAAACAAAAAGAACATAATCGTTAACAAAGCACCCTTATACCTGTCTTCATAGCAATCCAGAGAGCAACAACGATATTGGTTTATATAGGATATCCGTAAAGAAATTCATGATAGTTGATATTATTGGTGGAGTATCATCGTATATCGTTTATAAAATCAGCATGGATTTGATGGTTTCAGTAAGGACCCAACCCTCTTGGCATATTTCATTATCATGAGATCAAGATGAGGCTGAGTTTAGTGAAAATGTCATTTACCATGGCCTACAAAGCATAGCCCCCCCCCCCCCCCCGTTATAAATTATTTTATTATATTTATTTTTGATACAGATCATATTTATTATAGATATTTTGTGGATGGTTGGCTTGCTATAAATAGATGAAATTATAGCTTGATAATATTGGATGTGTCTATTTTATGTATCATTACCCAAAGAAGGTCAATTATTATTGGCCCTTCAATAATAATCGCACTCTAAATATCAACTTGTTCTCTCGGGATCACTTTATTTTAGTACATAGATTTAAAAATTAAGTAACACAAGGAAATTACACAATTCCTAGGGTTTACCCAGGAGTCTGCAGTTATGACCTGCTAACTGCGGGCAAAGTACACCGAGTCGGGGAAGAGCAGTTCATGGAGTTGTTATTCCGCTTAACTCGCTATTGAGTTAAATTCGCTGAGCTTTTAATAACTAGTCTAACCGAATGATACACTAAAGAGAGTGAGTGAATTAATTTTACAACAATAACCTATTATAATCAACCAAAAATACAACGCTAACTGGCGTTGTACAAGGTTCAGTGAGATCCAAGAAGAGGATAAAGTGAAAGGGCAAGATGGAATAACTTTTGTGACTATAGTGATGCATTGATTGCACCACACACACATTGGAGTTGCCAATGAGGATTGTGTAGTCAAGGCAAGGGTAATTCGAATTCATTCGAGCTATTCTTCAAAAGAGGGGATTACAAAGGAGGCAAGTTGTTGTGTGGCAAGAAATCCTGCATGGATTTGTAGATTTTCTCTCCTCAACAGTGTACGACGGATTGTACCGAGAGCGGATAAATTAAGCTTTGTGCGTATATCATATACGATCTCCAAGGATACATAATATGGTGATAGTTGGGAAGCGCCTGTGCTTTCTGTTAAACAACCTTATTATGCCATTTTTTTTTATTTGCCTATGTATTGTAATTATTTTACTCTTGCATTAACAAAGTGGAAGGATTTCCGTATTTAGCGCAAGATAAAATATTTAGATCAGAGAATCCGGATATATACATGCACTGATAATTTCTACATGGTAACGGAAAGCGTGTTAATTTTAAAATTGCAATTGTGAAGAATTGTTGAGTTTGTGCTTCGAGTACAATTCGAATTTGCTGGCGTGTGTTCTTGGTGCAGAAAGGAGCATATACATTGAAATGTCTTTCATTGGTTTTGACAGAGTATGCCCTCGATGGGAGCTTAAATTCGTGAGCTCCAAGGATAGGATGAGGAAGTCAGAGTGATAATGGACCGAAGGAGTCTATCGATAGCGATGTTCCTAAGCCGTGATTCAGCGATGCCGCATTACTTACTGGCAAAGAAGATAGGAAAGACAAGAAGAATTTTGCTGGAAGGTGTGAAGGGACCATATCAGGTCGATCTCTTCAATGTATGTTTTCACCATTCCTTAATTTGGAAGGCTTTGGTTTATTTTTCTGTGCTAGCAATGTATCAGAGTAGTTACCAAAAGACAAGCTTTTAGAAAAATAAAAATGGAGAAGGGTGATGTATTCCAAAATATCTCTGTCAGTTTGTCCACCGTAGGGATGAACCGGGAAGTGTGGGGATTATTTATTACGATGGGAAGACTTGTGAGCTCACTCTCCCGCTTTCAAGAGTTGCATAGCTACGAAGGCTTTTTCAATGGACGAGAGAAACTATCAGATGGGAGCGACTTTGGTCGGATCTTGTGCGTAGAGGAGATAAGGCGTAGGTACTAAGGATGGCTCTTCATCGAAGAATGAAGATGAAAAGAATTTCACTTTGGTTGCCAAAGCAAGGAAAGGGAAGGGGAAGAAATTTCCCTTCAAAATCCGGCGTTAAGGGCAAGAAGCAAGGATTTGTCCAAGGTGAAGTGTTTTCAATCGTCACGAACATGGGAATTTCGCCACTAACTACCCAAGCGAAGAAGAAGAACAAGAAGGCTATCGAGTTTTCACCGCCTAGAGAGGCCTTAGCCTCGCGATTTGAACTTGATTTCTCTTTGATCTCATGCTTTGTTTTAAGCTATATGGACGGTATCTTGATAGTGATGCATCTTTCCATATGATGGGAGACAAGGAGTTGTTCAGCGTTGACTTGGAGGAGAAGGACCTCCAGATGTATATAGAGATGGGCGACGATGGTCGATACAAATATGAAAGGTATTGGATCAATACTTGAGAGGAGTTCAAAAGAATCCATTCTTTTTGAAGAATGTTACATGTCTCCAACAAGAAGACCCTGGTCTCACTGTTAACAGTTGGAAGACAAAGGTTATGATGTTAAGCTGAGGGAAAAGCCTTCCTTCGATAAAACAATGGTGTCAAACAAGAAGATAGGGATTAGAGTTACAATCTCTACAACTCCGGAGGTAGATGGTTGTGCCGCAATGATGGGCAAAGCAAAAGAAGTGGTGAGCCGAGATGAGGGTGAATTATGGCACAGAGAATGTCACTACCATGGCGTCAAGATTTTGCAGGCATTCACCGGTACTCTAAGGGTACTTTCACAGCCGCCATCAAAGGGATGTACTATGGGTGTGTTTGGTGAAGACCACATTTCATGGAGAGAAGGAGTACCGTGTCGGTGATCCCGGGAGAGAATTCACATAGACGTGTGTGGACCTTTTCTCGGTTGCTTCAAATGTTAAAAACATGCAGTATTATGTTATATTTGTTGATGAATATTCTCGTAGATTTTGGATCTTCTTCATGCAAAAGAAGAGAGAAACATTCTTTAAAGTCTGCAGAGTTTAAACGCTGGTGGAGAAGGAGTCGTGGAAGCAAGTGAAATCTCTACGAAGCGATAATGGTGGTAATACATCTCGCGAATTCAAAGGCTTCTCGTAGCAAAGAAGGAATTCGAAGTGAGAACTCATAGCACCTCATAACCCACACTGTATCGGGGTCACGAGAGAAGAACAGACCATCAAAGGGAAGCCAAGCGATGCCGCATGACTGTGGCCTACCGATGCACTTGTGGGCGAAAGCATGCAACACTATGGTTTATGCAAAACCGTTGTCTTCATAGAGTACTCGGCATGAGTACACCTTAAGAATATTTTACCTGGTAAGAAGCTCGATATTTCTCATTTGAATATTTTTGACTCATTTTGTTTACATTCATGTGACAAAAGGACAATGGCAGGTTAGCCGGATCCGACCGCGTGTTGGGATATTTGTGGGGGAGACATTAAACACCCCATAATTATCATGTGTATTTTCCAAATAGTCGTATGATTGTGGAAGACGAGATATAAATTAATGAGGGTGAAAGCCATGAAGTCGTCGTTTGAGAGGGAGCTAAGACTTCGCATGCAGGTGAGGGACCCTGCCCCCAAATATGAGCCTCTAGATGTGGATCAGCCAAGAGGGGATTCAAGAGCAGAGATCACTGCTGCAGAACCAAACATCGACAAGGCATAAAGTCAGTAATTACGAAGCCGAGAGATCGAAGCTTGATGCGGCACTGCACGTAGGAGTCCCTACATCACGCACGTACAGAGACAATCACCTAACCGATTTATCGTATATATTTTAAGAGGCGGTGGTGACAGAGCCATTATTTTGAAGAACCAGAGGTGAGAGCCCGACGCAACAAAGCCGAACTCCCACCCCCAAGGAGGGATGGTCTACCGTATCGTGGCTCACAAACATTCCACAATTAAGTTATTTTGCCTCCACGTGGTCTTTCTTTTCTCTTGTTTTATTTATCAAATTCAAGGAATTTTATAAATAACACTATCAACAACCCTTTGAGAATTAAATTATACCTCCTGGGACCTTATATTAATAACTAACACCTTATAACCAAAACGAGCGTTGCAATAAATCTTCTGATTCTGGGGCCTGCCATATATCAATGGTCAATCAAACGCACACACCGTACCCTCGTTATCCTCACGCATATAGCAAGAGATCACCATCCGATGGCCCCTTCCCAAATCAACGGCATGTGCACATACGTCGTCCGATACGAACTTTAACGCGCGATGGCGTAGAAACAAGGGTTTTCCGTGGGTCTACCTCACGTGTCGACATATCTATGAATCGTTCCTCAATTGCACACGCTCACTCACCAAAAGCGGTGCGATATGGGCAATCCGCCTTTGTAAATCCACTCGGTTTTTGACTGATTAACCAAGGTTCCTCATCCTGTCAGGTTTCCCTCTTCATATACTGCTTGTTAACTCGGTGGTCCGACCCCGAGTAGGAATTTCCCAAATTACCAACAAACAATGTAATTCTCTTTATTAAGCGTGGGTTTCTATTATCACAATGAGTTCAACGTAATCGCGGTTTTATTTGCATTTCCTTCTATGAGTGGATATTTATTCAATGTGAGTTCGTTCAAACAATTTTGAGGGAAAAAATAGACAGAGGGTAGGCATAATAATCTATACAATGCTTCAACTCGCAATTATATGTGCACAGAGTTCAATCACCTCACAATTAAACAATTCTTTCACAATCAAGGATTCAAATAACCCTTGTAGCTAATGCGTACATAAATTATTTAATGAAGTAATTGTGAACACACAAGATTTTTTTATTATGTTCCTTTTCTCTCCAATGTACAACCAGAATACAACTTATATACATCAATATATGAGTCTTTCGTTTCTCCGAGATAACGGTTTCAGAAATCAAAGGTCTAATTACAACTTACTCAATTAATCGAATCCAGATGGATCTGGAACTAACCATTCGACTTCTACCAATCCCATCTAATCTGTATATATCAATCACCTGAGGTATCACACTCAGTCACATAATTCAAGGATTTCTTAACCTCCAGCTGCAACGTGTGGAAAACTCCTACATTGTCGGCTAGTGTCTAATGCCCCCGCATCCACTGCCCATGAGCTCTTCCACTGACCGCCTGGCCTTTCCAACTTCTCTAAGTCATCCAAGTGGCATCTTCCTCCTCGTTTCTTCTTCCATTCATTATTACCGAGTTACCTTTGCCCCATGGTCTTCCATAAACACTTTGTCCCTGAATATCTTCTTTGGTCGCAATGGTTGTGTTGGAGGTAGTTGTTCCTTCCACTCAACTGCTCCTTGTCCGCGCCCTTCGCACCATCATCCCCATATCTATACAAATCGTTAAACATTAAAAATGGGGAGATATTCCAACATCGAGGGACCAATCAAAATGATTTCAGCAGAAACTTTCTCGTTATCTTGCATGGCCCAATCTTTTGAACTTCAATTTGTTATACCGCTTCTTTGGGAATCTCCTTTCTCAAGTGTGCCAAAACCAAATCTCCTACTTCAAATGAATTTCCTTTCTCGCTCAAGTCTCGCTTCCTCGCCTTTATATTTGATGTTGCTGCCTTTTAGTTGTCAACAAGGTTTACCTGTTCAAAGGTATACTCGAATCTCTAAGCAAATTCCTCACCATCCGCACTTCTCACTGCCTCTTCCCAGATTTCTTTAACTCGATATTCCTTCCCGTGTGCATTCCATAAACAATATGGTTTGGGCCTCGCCCGTGCCTGTGAGTCATTATATGCATATTCTACCTAGGAAAATATGATCCCATTGTTCAGATGCTCTCCCCGTTAATTTCAATGGCATTTCCGTACTTTCTATTCACTAACTCAGTTTGTCCATCACTCGAGGATGATAAGTCGAGCTGTTCATTTAAAACAAGTTTCTTTGCAGATAGCGTCCTCCAAAAATGACCCACAAATCTAGTGTCTTTGCTCCAAACAATACTCTTGGGCAACCCATGCAATCTAACAACTTCTTTGAAACAAGTTAGCAACATGGGTGGCATCACTAGCTTTATAACATGGAATAAAATGTGCCATTTTGGAGAATTGGCCCACCACAACAAAGATCGCATCATTCCCTCTCTCGAGTCTTGGGTAATCCTAGAACAAAATCCATACTCACCATGTCCCAAGGCCTGCCTGGAATAGGTAAGGAGGTACAATCCCGCATTTCCGTCTCCTTCTTCCTTGGCATATCGACATATCTTGCAAATTTTCATGAACTTATCTACACTTATGTTCTCATCCTAGGCCATTAATAAAGACCACCGCTCATATGTTTTATCAAGACTAAAGTAACCATGAAGTCCACTGAACATGTTTCTCCCTTCGATCAAATTTTTCTCATGGAACATCTCGGTACAATACGTTGGCTTTCCGAATAAAGTCCTCCCCGCAAGAAATAATCCAGCCCATCGGCTTCTATCTCAGAACAGTAGTTACTACATGCCTCAAATGCTTCCTTAAAATCTAGATCCGTTTTATACAATTCCTGAGGAACCGAAACCTACAACTTCAAAATTAGTTTTTGAACAAGCATGCTCTCTACTCAAAGCATCAAATACTCGTGGTTTAGCCATTAATTATATAAGCTGAAACAAATTAAAACCTTGGAGATACTCAACACATTTGGCATGCTTTATGTCAACTTGGGTCATAGGCTAACATACTCTAAAGCATGATCATTTTAATACAATGCAAATTTTCTATATCAAATAATGCCTCCACTTTTTTCTTTAAACGTCCGAACACAGACAGAATTCTTCAGCAAGAGGAATACTTTTCCGGGTATCATCTTAGTTTTTCACCGAAATATGCCACGTGCCTATCATCCCGATTCAACACGTGCCTCCAATGGCCTCTCCACCTGCATCACACTTCACTTGAAATGGTTTAGTAAAATCGTGCGTAATCAACACAGTTTTTCATTATCTTTTCTTCAAAAGTCTAAAGTTTCTTCGCTTCAACAGTCCATTTAAATGGTTGTTTTCTTCTTTATTGTCTCAATTATGGGTGCATTACCCACTGAATTTTCTTATAAAACTTCCGTAAAAACTAGCAAGTCCGTGGAAACTCCTTACTCGGCAAATATTCTGCAGGTACAACCACAATTGCCTTAACCTTTTCCGGGTCCATCTTCAATCCTTCTCACAGTAAAACAACAAAACCCAAATACACCAACCTTTCTGAATACATTTCTTCAAATTACTGCCAGCTTCTCTTAAAATTTTCTTCAAGACAAGATTAAGATATTCAAATGTTCTTCTTTAGTTCAATAAAACTAATATATCATCTAGATACACTATCACGAATTTACCAATGAATTTCTTCAAGATTTCATTCATAAGTCTCATAAAAGTGCTAGGTGCATTTGTCAACCCAAAAGGCATTACCATCCATTCATAGTCTTCATTTTTTTTAAAGGCAAATTTTCCACCATCACCCTCTCTTATTCTAATCATGTATCCACTTTTTTTAAATCTATATTTTAAAAATATTTAGCACCCCCCAAATAGTCCACACAAATCCTCAAACTCCGGGCAAAGGGAATCTGTACCGATTGTGATCTTATTGACCGCCTCCGGGAATCGCACACATCCTCCAAACCTCCATCTTTCTTTGGGCTCAATACCGCCGGGTATCAGCATGGACTCAAACTTTCTCCGATCAACCCCTTGTCCACCAACCTCGTACTTGTCTCCTCGATTTCTCTATTTTTCAAGGGGAGTTTGTTCGTAGGTTACTTTATTTAAGTATTTAACCAGTGATAAAATCAATGGTCGATCTTTCTACAAAAAGTATCTCATCGTGTAAATCATCCACAACAATGTCACAATAATCATCTAACATCTCTGATTTCACTGCAACTGCAAATCTTGTAGAAGTAAGGACTACTTTAGGCTTCATGTGACCAAAGCAAAACTTACCTCTTCTTCTTCTATTTGCTCTGGTATATTCCTTCCCGCTTTAGTAAACAGGCTTTTGGATCAATCACTGGCCGGATGCGTTCTCCTTCTTCCATGGTAACAAATGTATGAGTACCTCATCCTTGAAGATATTGTAAGTGTTCTTCTACATCATGCACCGTCGCTTCCCACAAACTACTTCAAGGTCTACCTAGCGTATATGACACATACATCCATGGGCACAAATCAAGCATGACTCTATCTTTATATTTTCCATTTGCAAATTATCTCACAATTATTCTTTTACAACCACCGGTGCCTTTACGCAAATACATAGACACCTTAGGGAGTGGGATGTTCTTGTCTTCAACTTCAACTTCTTTGACACCAAGTAGAAACTATATTTTCCGTGCTACCACTATCAATGACTAGTCAAGTAGCATCTCTCTTGACTTTGCATATGCTAATAAACAAAGTCTTCCTTGCAAAGTGTGCCTGGGTGACCTCTTTATCTTGCTTCATCAGACCTTATTAACCACCAAGGACTCTCCTCTCCTCGGAAGAACTTCTTCTTCAATTTATACTCCCTTCTCCACTCGGGCAACAACATCATTTCTGACTAAGACCTACATTCTCTGGCACTCAGTGCCAGTCCACTGGCTGGACTGTAGTACCTCACTTCTCTATCTCTACCTCTGTCGTCCCTCTTCCTTTTCCTCTATAAGAACTCCTTCGCCCTTGCATCATCCTCTCTGTCATCCTCATGTAGTAGCTCTACCACCACTTTCCCGAAAGTACCTCTCTGCGTACGCTCTCAGATTTTATCCTCTACTTTCAAGGCCATCCGGTAGGCCTCTTCCACCTGCCTCGGGGAGACAAGCACGAATTCCCATCTGATCTCTAGTTTAGTACCATTTACATATCCGGGCAAATTTTCTCTGTGTCTTGAAATTTCCAGCCCTTATGCTACTCGTAGAATTCCTGGGTAATTTTTTAATGCTATGAACTTCCGTCTCCAAAGTTCCGCATTTTCCTATACAATGTCACCGATAATCACTAGGCAAGAATTTCATCTTTCAATTTAGCCATCATTCTGGGCCCGTCTTTTGATAGGTTGTTTCTGCCAACCTCCTTCTCGCCCGCACTCCATCCCACCAAAGTGTAGCATGTCCTTTCAACCTTGTCACCGCAAACTTAACCTTTTTATCTTCGCTTTATTTCTTCCATAATCGAAGCAGTTTGGTTCATTTCATTTATCCACTCCACTGGCCTTCCGGATTCAAATTTCGCATAACTCGACACTTCAATTATGGGCTTAACCCACCCCGCGTAACAGTTCTCATGAGTCTCAAGTCGTGAGGAATCTCAACATTTTCTTCAGCTTCTTCCTCGTTTCAGTTCACCGATGTCTTCGGATCTACGAATATCTTCTTCGCTCCATGGCATCCACCCCGGCCCCAAACCTCCGTGCCCCAAACACTTCGCGTTGGCACAGGTCTCCTTCTCGCTACACCTCTCACTAACCTAAATTGCCATGTCGCCTTCCGCAAAACAACTTTAAAACAAATAAGCTCTAATACCACAAATGACGGAACAAAAGCTTTCAACTCACCCCTGGCTATATTTTTGCCCATCAGAGTCGTGGTTCACGCATTCCCACAATTAAGTTATTTTCGCTCCATGTGGGTCTTCTTTTCTCTTCTTATTTTATTTATCACCCGAGGAATTTGATAAATAACACTATCAACAACCCTTTGAGAATTAAATTATATCTCCAAACTCTATATTAATAGTCCAACACTTTATAACCAAACAACGTTGCAATGTATCTTCGGACTTCGGCCCACATATATATCGATGGTCAATCAAATGCATGCACCATACCTCGTTATCCTCCACGTAAGATCTACAGTGCTGGATATCATTCGATAACTTTCCCAAATCAACGACATAAAATTTTAGACATTTCATACTCTGACCTCCCCATTACCTAACTTTTAACACGCGATGGCACACAAACAAATGCTGGTTTTCTATGGGTCTACTCCGCCACGTGGCTTACGTATCTATGGAATCGCTCCTCAACCGAGTGGCTGCTCACTCACCGAAAGCGGTACATATGGGTAATCCGCCTTTGTAACTGCATCGTGGTTTTTGGAAATGCTGATTAAATCTGGGTTCTCGTCGGCTGTGCTCTCGTATGCTCTCCGTTTGTTAACTCCGCCGTTTGACCCCGGGTAGGAATTTTAACGAATAATAAAACAATGTAATTTCTTTATTAAGCGGGGTTTCTATTATCATTAACAGTTCAACGACCTAGCTTACGTTGCATTTTCTATGAGTGGAGATTTATTCAATGTAGCCTCGTTCAAACAATTTGAGGGAAACAATGTATGTGAAAGATAGGGCAGAATCTATACAACAATACCTCAAAGAATTATATGTACGTAGTTCAATCACCTCACAATTAAACAATCTCTTCACAATTTAAGGATTCAAACAACTCTATGGCCAATGCGTATAGAAATTATTTGAACCGGAAGCAATTGTAAACACACATATTTTCTTATTAGTAAGCTCTCTTCTCCACGACCAGGAATAAGGGCAACTTATATACATCAATATATGACTCTTCGGTTCCTTCCGAGAGGACCATCTAGAAATTAAAGGTCTAATTACAACTTACTCAAATAATCGAACTCGACAGATGGATCAAACTTAACCATTCGACTTCTACCAATCCCAATTAATCTAAATAAGAACAACAAATTGAGAGATTACACCAAATTTCGTTACAATTCACATTTAACCTCCACAAAATATGGACAAACCTCCTACTTTGCTGGCTAGTTTCTAATGCCCCCGCATCAAGCCTACAGTAGATTCAATGTGTTGAGATTCAATAAGATGATGAGCTTAGTGAAAAGAGTCGCCCTCACTAAGTGGGTTTCCGCAGTGCTATTTTGTATAAGTCTATTTTTAGACTATGTCTATTTTTAGACTATGTCTATTTTTAGACATGTCAATCATATTTCAAAAGTTGCAGGATGCTATTTTTGGGATATGACTTCAAGTTGGAAAAAATAGATGAAATTATATTTTTAGAATATTAGTTTAATTCTATTTACAGATCGTCAATCTAAAAATAGATGCATGTCAGATTAATATTAGCTCTTAGAATGGACTAAAACAACAACTATTCTTAGTGAAGCACTTCTAGTTCAAAGGCATGATGTGGCACACAAGCAACGATTGCATAAATTATGCTATTCCCGAGGGTTTACCGGAGCTAATGCATGGAGACTCATTAGAACTCAAGTGGCAGAGTTATGACATGTTTAAATAGAAGGAAGGTGGAGTTGTATTTAGTTTAACTCGTTAGACTCAGCTTGAGCTAGTTGTATCTAGTCCAACTGATTGATACACTAGTGAGAGTGGAGTGAATTAATTAGTTAATTAATTCATAAATAATAACTCATTAATCAACCGAACAATACAACATTTCACTTTATGTATGAAGTCATGGGAGACTGAAGGGAGAGATAGGTGAAAGGGCAAGATAGACTATCTCAGACTATTAGTGATGTATCGATTGTGTCAAACACTCGAGATGCCAATGAGGATTTCATAGTGCAAGCAGCGGGTAATTTGAATTCATTCAAAGCTTATTCTTCATCGTAGATCACAGTTGGAGGCAAAAGCTAGCAGTGGTAAAGATCGTGTGCATGGATTTGCAAGATTAGGGCCTCATTACCGTATGACAATTGTATTGTACCGAGAGCTTGTGATAAGCTTTGTATGTTTGTATGACATTGTCATATGATCTCCGTTACATAATATATAGTTGGGGTTTTCGCCTTCTCGTGCTTCGGTTTAAAAATTGTGTTATGTGCGATTGAATATTTTTGTTTATGCTTCACATGTGTGTGCAATTAATTTTTCCGCAAAAGATTAACAAGTGGAATAGATTCAATATCTTGCATAAAGTTAAATAGTGTGAGATCAGGTGGATCTTGGACATATGCATGCTTAGTGCATATAATTTCTACATGGTATCGGAGCATTGTTGATTGAATATTGCAATTGTGAAGTGAGTTTGTGCTGGTGGACAATTCGAATTTGCTACAGAAGATTCTTGGTGCAGAAATCGAGTATACATTGAAATGTCTTTCAACGGGTTGAGATTGGAGTATGCCCTTGATGGGAGCTCAAATTACATAGCCTGTAAGGATAGGATGGAGGCGGTGCTAGAGGATAATGGGGTGAAGGAGTTCATCAATAGTGATGTTCCTAAGTTGGGATCTAGCAATTTTGCATTACTTGATGTTGTTAGCCACCTATAAAATTTGTTATATCAAAAGGTGGATAAATCATTTTTTGAGCCTTCAAGAAACAAGTTTTATTGCTAAAAATGTTATCTCTTGAAGACTCATGAAGACATCATGCCCTTTGTTTAATCTTCACTGCTGTTTTCATTTTAAACTCTGAAATTCTGCTGTTTTCCATGAAGAAAAGACTGCTGCAAAATCCCATTTTTCCCCTCCGCCACTAAAAAACTAACCTTCATTTTATTCCCTTTTTCCCCCATGAAATTCCTCTATTTTTCATATTTTCCCTTCTTCCCTTCATGAAAATCCTTTTACAAGGTTTAAAATTCACTTTTAAACTTTGCCGAAACCCCCAAATCCATCAAAAACCTTGAAAAATTTCATAAAAAATAAGTTTTTTCACTATGGACTTAAGCCCCTTTGGGCTTAGTCTTAAACCAACTTCCCCACATGTGCCCTATCGCTAGAACCAAGCGCTAATAGTTCCGAGCGCTTATCGCATCGGAACAAATCGGAGAGAGCAAGTCTTTTATTTTTATGAGACCTCCGATCCGATGAGCCCCTTTGTTTTTAAACCCCGATCCCTTGTCTCATTCGCATAACCCTAGGCCCGCAATCGGGCGCTTAAAACTTATAAATAAACCTTCCCGATCACGTTTTCCCTTTGTATATTCATAAAACCCATTTTCCTAAGTTTTTAACTAAACGTGCTGGTGTAATCTTTTTTATTAATAAACACTGTTGATCTTAAAACCCGATCAACAATTCGCGTGATCTCGCATCGGAGATTTTCCAAATGGGTAGATTGAAAGAACCTCACCTTGCTTCCGATGCCGATTGGCCCTTATATATATAAGCCCTCGGCCTTTTGCTCTCCATATAAACCAGCGGCCCCGCAGTCGGGCGCCAAGTCATATATATAACCCGCCCCAACACTAATAAACCTTTGTTTTTTATTAAAATCCGTCTTTTTTATATATATTATAAAGGGGCCTGCCGTTCATTGGTTCAACCCTTTCCCCCACCGTTGATCATTCGACCAATCAACGGCCAGCGCTATCTCGCGTCGGAAGTTTTCATTGGGCGCGTTTCATTTTTTATTCACGACCTCCGATTGACGAGTTCTCCATCGTTGATCTGATTTGTAGATCGACGGCCCGCAGTCAATCGCTTTGGAGCCCCCATGTCCATTGCCTCCTCCAATTGCGAAGCTCCGATTGCATCTGGGCCGTCCACGTCTCCGGATCGGACAGTCTAGATTGCATCTCTCGACTTTGGTTAAAAACATACACCCCCGCTTTGTAATGCTTTTCGGCCAATCACAGCCGTTGATCTCTGCAGGATCAACGACTCATATTAAACCTTTCTCTGCCTTGTGTATTATTTTGTTTAACCCCATTTTCAATCCTAACCGTTGATCCTTTACATCTGACGGCCCATATTAACCTTGACGGGCCCGACCCCTGTGGGTCTTGCCTCCCTCCAGACTTGATCTTAGCTGTCCATCTTTGATCCAACGGCTCAGAACAAAATCGCCCCACCTCCTTCCGCTCGCGCATCTATCCAATATCGCGCTTACTCCCCACCATCAGATCTGAGACCCTAAATCCAACGGTGGACACGCGTTTTCGCGTAACTTCAAGGGAGAAGTTTAATTTCCCAAGGGCTGCACGATATAAGCTGTTTTCAAATGCCACATGTCGGGCGGGAAGGCATATCGCGTTCGAAAAGGTGAAATCGCCTATCCCTCTTTTGGCCACGCGAAACCCGCGGTTTTCCCTCCTGAAACTGCCTTCCTCATTTTGTGTTATGTTTTATCGCGTGCACTCCCCGCCGTTGATCTCTGCAGATCAACGACTCAGATCTAATCTCCCATTACACTATCGCCCTCCGCCATACTCCAAGGGCTTTCAACGAGCAATCTCCGCCATTGATCTCGGGCTCCAATGAGATTTGACGACTCACGATCATCTGCGGAACCCCAAATTTCATTCTCAATGCATTTCTTCCTACAAAGGGATTTTTCCCTTTTCCTTTGTATTTCTTCACATTTTCTGCCATTTACATAGTACATGTGACCCCTTCACATTATTATTGCCTCGATTGGTCTTGACCATCAATCAAAACAGATCTACGGCTCAGACTTAATTTTCACCGCTTTACTCTTAGACTTTCCACGCACAATCTCCACCGTTGGATGTGCCCTCATCCAACGACCATGCGTTCTAACCGCGCTCCTGCGTCCAGTCAAATAAATATGGGATTTATTAACTTTTATTGTTTTATGCAGGTTTTAAAGTTTTTCCATTATATTGAAGAAAACCAAAGGCTCAGGGATGATGATCCCCATGCCTTTGTTCATAAAAGAAAGCCATCTGGCTGTGGTTCAATGCCACGCGGCGTTGTCTCATGAACACTGTCAGCTCCATAAGAAGCCCTGTAAACACCTGCACATCAAAAATACACAGAGAATTAAAACAAATCAAAGAGTATCAGTTTCGAATACCTAACCACAACAGAAACTGAAGATTGAATATTGTTTTCACAGTCTGGTGGATTACGGATAAGATTGAAAATAAAAAGCCTAATCCACTAAATTAACCATGTTTAAAGAAAATAAATAATATCTATCACACAGAGGATGCCTCCACTACCACATGAGAGGCTAATTGATTCCTCTCAGCTACCCATTGCCATCTGTAGCCTCAAAGCATTCAACAGACGGCCGAGTAATGACCAGAATAGAGCATATCTGCCCCAATACAGCTGAAGAATGATTTCGAATCAAAGAAGCTAATATAAACTATCAGCAGAGTTATTACAAAGATAAAACAGAGCCTTAAAGTCAATAGTAGCTCCCACCGAGCTTATCACGCAGGAGCATCAAGACCGTTTCCTCCATTTGTAAATAGGGGGTGTGATAATATTAATTTGTAAATATGGGGTGTGATGATTTTTAATATTTTATTAATTAATTTGAATTAAATAGGAGAAGGTGAGGATTTATGTAAATATCTTTTATTAATAAAAGGATATGAGGAAATTTAATAAATTGAAGGATTTTAGGGATAAAAACCTATCCTTTAGGGATGTTGAGAAATTTAGGGGTTTGTTAAGGATTTTAAGGGATTGAGCATTTAATGTAATGATTTTTTAAAAATTGTATAAATAGGAGGGCTTTTTGTGAGAGAAACCATGAGAGATTGTGAGAGAGTGTGAGGCTGAAAGCAGGCTTGAACAGCAAGGCTGTAAGCCTTCAGCAATTGTAAGGGCCAAATGTTGAATATCAGGCCACAAAAGAAGTTTGTAAGTATTTGTTTATTAATATGATAAGTGTGGTTTTTAGAAATTGCGTGTTGATTTCTGAAATGGTTTTAGTGAGGCGCACTTGTATGAGTTGTGTTTATAAACCAAAAGCATTGAATGATCTATGAGGATGATGGTTCCTGTGTTGTGGTGAACGCTCTTATATAATCATATTGAAAGGGCAAACTGTTATATAGTTGGGTGTATCGGTGCTTGATTTATACCTGGCTTTTTGTTGATATATCGATGTCCCATAAGAAATATTTAAATGAATGGTTGATAACACATTTGAACTGTAGTTATTATGATAGAACGCCGAGGGAAGCAAATGCGTTGAATTTGAACTGTAGTTATTATGATAGAACGCCGAGGGAAGCAAATGCGTTGAATCATATTTGGTTTAGAGAAATTGGGTTCGATAGCATTTGAAGAGCGTTGAATGAAAAGCATAATAAATGGTTGCTGTAGATAAATCTGTGGTTATGAAGATCGATTAAATCTCTGCTGTGGCATTATTTGTGAATGATGCTCTCACACGTTGTTCCAGTTGCGTAACAGCGCCATGGAGAAGCAATGGAACGGTTTTTTTTTAATCTGGATGCAGGAGTAACAGTAACCGGTTCCGAATTCATGAAGTCTTTATGTTAATCGATGAATTGAATGAATGCCTGCAATGTATTTGTTTTACCCATCTCTAAAAAAATGCAAACCGCTGTCATTAGAATGAGAAATGCGTGGAATACTGTTCACTCTAATTTGTAGCAGTTGCAATTTGTTGAATCGAATTGTTTTATGCGGAGTGGATTGATAAATCGGATGCAGGGATTTTGTAACGTATTGAAAGAGTTAAAACAAGACACAGAAAGGTATGGAATTCGTTGTTGGAGCAGAACGTTTATACAGCAATTAGCCAGCGTTGGTAATCAAGACTGTGTTTGCCGGTGAATTCCAGAATCTGAAGATGTGCTCTGAAAACTATAGCGCAGAGATGTAACAGCGTTTGAATATGGAAATAAAAGGAAGTGCGTTCAGAATTATAAAGGTAAGCAGTTATTTATTGAGATTCGATTTTAAACAAAGCCAGAAATCGATGAATTGTGAAAACGCTGTTTGCCGGAGGTATTCCTAAATGATATTTGAGTGATTAAATCTGATATGTATTGAATCACTGAAAGGAACTGGCAGATGGTGGTAATTAAGTCAATGCGTGAAGGATTTCATATGTATAGAGTTTATTGACCATGTCCAGCGTATTTAAATAGAAAGGGCGCACATATAAATACAATGGAATTAGGTTGAATAACGCTGGCATAATAAATTGTGGTTGAGGTTCATATTAAGTTCAAAGGTAGAACTTTGTTATAATGCTTGCATGGGAAGACCATGAGCGCATGGTCTAATTGGTTTTTATTCAAGTTATGGAATATTGAACTCATATACTCATGTTGCTGAATTGAGTTGAATGAATAGGGAGTGATGGGTGAGTTTATGGAATTTATGTGAAGGCTTCCGTATAATAATGGTGTTGTATGAATTTGCCAACTATTGAAATTTTGATTTGGGAAAAATGTTGAGATTGCCCAATTTGAGTTTATTGGGGTTTAAATAACTTTGATAACTCAAGAGGGCATTTAACTGAATCCAACACATACAGGAAGAATTTTGTGATGGTGTATAAACACATGAGGACTATTGGTGATGAAATGAATGAGGGACTTAAGGCATAGTTCTGGTGTTATGAGGCATCTCTAATCTGACAAATAAATAATATGATGTTTAAGAAAGGATTATTGTGGAAGGGCTTTATAACCATAAATATGAAAGAAAGTTTCTGCATAAAGAGTGAATTGGGCAAATTAGAGCATGTATGTTTATAAGCATTACTTTATGAAGATCCTGGTATTGCAGTCGGGTTCTGTGCTTGAGTCAACTTCTTAATGTAAAACAATTAATACAGAGAAAATATCTGTAATCATCTCCATCGAGCCCCTCAAAGGCCGAGAAGCATTTATCTGTTTTAATTGAACTTGGGAGATCTTTTATCGCATCCCACATCCTCATTTCTTCTATAACTACTTCTGTAGGAGATGAAACAATGTTGGTTGCAGAACTTTGAAATATACTTGTGCTCGCAACTTCTACTTGTAAATAGTGTTCAAAGGCTCTTGAAGCTCTGTTTGTGATTGAATAGTTAGGCTGAGAAGTGAAGATGATTGTTGAACCGAAACATTGGACTTGAAGCTGTAACTGGTT